>VDFB02294306.1:0-45562 GCA_007258455.2 Sequoia sempervirens | reverse complement strand
ATTATCTACCCATCTGATAACGGGTATCACTATCTACAAAAGAAAATACAAGGTATCATTTTCCCACCCATAGGATTGATAGCCGATCCTCTTCAAGGATTACTCTATACTATCTTACACACTGAATAAGAATAATTTTCGTAAACCTTCTTAAGGCAAAGCATTATCAGCAATATAGAAATGATAGTCGAGCCTTATAAGGCTTTCAAGCCTCAGCCTAACTCTACATAAAACTGTGAAGGCTCTAAATCTTTATGTTTTCCAAACTACAGGTCGTAGACCATGCGACCTCCACAAAGTGGATTGAAAAAACTTAATACATTTGGCTCAAGACAAAATCAAACGCAGAACAATGACTCACATTTTCAAACACTCGATTAAATTGAAGAAATACTTCAAGCATGATACAATAATGGCAATAAGAACAAGTTGATTGCTTAAATAAAATGATTTACCTCCAATTCAAGCTTTTGAGATGTTTCCCTTGGATTTTTACTTTGTCTTTATTACATCCTCTTCTTTTTCCTTTCGAATCCCAAATTTCTTCTCTCTTTGCTTTTTTGCCCAGGTATCTTTCAAAAAATGGAAAAAAAATTGTCTTTTGCATGTTTTTGGGTGATGACATTATTTCCATGCCATCACCACTTCTTGGTTTGAATATTGTTATTAAAATTGTGGCAATCCACGTCCTTCATGAATTTCCTTGTGATTTCTCATTGATTTTGAATTGTCCGATTTAGAATATATCAGTTATTGAATTTGAATTCGATATGAATTTAAATGTGTACGTACATATGTATATGTATGTATAAATATATATGTAATATATATACACACATATATATACATATATATATCTATATGTATTTAAATGATTTATGTCATATTTACCATGTTTTCAAATTATATATATATATATATATATGTGTGTGTGTGTGTGTGTGTGTGTGTGTGTGTGTATTCCCCTTTATTTACCTACATGTATATATACATTATTTTGAAAATTGTTTGTTTGAAAGAGCTTTTAAGTTCCATATTCTATTATTTAAATTAAGAAAGGAACTTTCAATCTCATCTTGAGCTTCCATATACGTAAACTAAAAGAATTTATGTTCACTAATTTTTCACATAATGAAATCTCTTATCCTTTTTAATCATGCTTTACAATACTTTCATTTTCTTCAAAACACAGAGTTTGAGTAGACAATTTAATCTACAATCCATTCATTTTCAATAACTGAAGCAATTCAAGTCATGAAATTATGTTCTTCTATATATGCAAAAATAATTCAAATGAAAATCATCATGCCATTTTTGGTGTGTGCACCCAGATTCCAACTGGCTTACCATTCGATCCAGCTAAATAGTCCTACTTCAACAATGTTCTCATCTTTCAACCTGTCACCCTGCAAGTGCACACACTTGCACTTGAAAATTTATCAATAACATTCGATTCTTGGTAACATATAAAATAATTTTGTAAATTTTCACAGAGTCAACATCAATCAACTTCTTCCATTCAATTTTTTTGAAAATTCTAAAATTTCATTTAATATATATTGAATTTCTTCAATAATTCAATTTTCCATATTATAATAAAATATGCAATAAAAATTGGGTTATGACACATACAAGTGCAGATTGAAATATGAAGGGTCACATTTGAAAAGGTGTTGGGAGATGAAGAGATTCTTGGATGCACACATGAAAAGAAAATGTGAAATGTTCAATGGATGCATCATGGTAGAAGAATGGGAGAAGTGTTAGTGTTGCACGTGAGAAGGAGAAGAAAAGAGACTATCAACTATTTTTATTAACATTTAAAAATTAGGATGTTTTGAGTAGGCAACATAAAAGAAAGGGATTGCGCCACACAAAGAGTGGCAAATTTTAATAATCCAGTTTAAATTTAATTACATATAAAATGTAGTTGTAGAGAGTGGTAGGCAACAACAAGAGTTGAGAATAAAATCAATTGATTGAATTATAGGTTGGGTGAAGAAAAAAGGCAACGCCATAGGGAAGAGAGAATTGGGTGAGGGGATGCACACATTTGGTTTTAGATGTCAAGAATGAGTATTTTAGGGAGCTTCATATAGAAGATATTTTAATCGATTAAAATGATCAGACAATAAGTTGTACATGTGGAAATAAGAAGAGGAGGTTGTTGTCTCGGATTGACGAGAAGCAGATTGAAATTATAAGAGATTCCATTGAAGGATAGAATTAAAATTCTTGTAACAAGTTAGTTTGATGACGAATTAAATAAAAATGAAATTTTGTTGAACTGGCAATTGTTCATTTTGTTTTAGAATTGAATTTTAAATGTGTGTGTAATTACTAAAAGAGGGGAGTACCCTCTGCATCAACATGTCTAACTAACTCCTTTCCTAGATTCATTGAACATAGACACCTCCCCAAAAGTAAAACTAACTTTTCATCTTATCCATTCATTTCAATCCCACCTCCTAATCCTATCCATTCACATAATTATTTTTTTCCTTATCCCAATCCTAAACCTAAATCCCATCCCTCATGTGCCACTTGTCACATGACTACATATTTGATACTAACCCTAATCCTCATCCAATATTAGCCATTCATCATCAATCATTCATAGCCATTGATTTTTCCTCTTCAAGACTCTATATCTAGAGGCTTTCATCCTTCATCAATTCTTAATGAATGAAATTTCAATCTATCATACCCTTATGTTTTCATTTTGATCTCTCATCTTGGAATAATATCAAGGTTATGCTAGAGTATTCATCAATCCACATACTCTCATATCATAAGAGAAAAATAAAATCGAATAAGGGTGCACTCCATTTCTACTCATCAAGGAGTGAGAAAATATTCTAGGTGAAGGTACTATTTTTTTATTGCATTATCTTCCATTTTTTAGCTTCAATCATTTCCCCATATTCATTTTGGCATTCCTAGTGTGAGCCACATCCATTTTTAGTCCTATATTATGAATTGGCACCTTTTTTCACATGAAGGTATCTTTGTTGTATAGATTTGTGCCTATGTTTCATGAAGTTACACTTTCATCACCTAGAACTATGCTTTTGTTTTGTGCATTTGATTTTACCATTTAGGGCTTGACCTGGGGTTTGAATAACCTTTGATTCCTTTTTTGTTGGTGTTTCATTGGAAAAGGAGATCCTAGGTTTAATGGATAGATCACTAAAATTAACATTTTCCAAGAACATGTGGGGGAATCTAGACCAACAAGGATATGAGATTAAATTACAACCTAAAAGGTTAATCAATCAAACCTGGATCTAGATTCCTTTTTGTTTTGGTTGGATGGATTTGATGGATTGAAAAATTGATGCATTGTTGTAACTATGCAAACTATGAAAATGCAACATTCTATTATGAATTATGACAAACTAGAAACAAACAAGTAAAATTAGGATCTAGCAATGCAGAAGGTAGACACAAATGCACCTAGGATTTAAATTTGAGCAGAATCTAGGTGGTTTAGGGTGCAAGGAAACCCTAGACTAAGGACTTGTTTCTTGAAACTGATTTAACAAGCCCGAGTTCTCTGGTCTGTAGCTTTTATCTTTTAGGTTTGGTTGTCAGATCTTTGTCTATTGGTGAGAAAATATAGATTTCATGACTTGTCAACTTGTAGGGTTTTGATGCATGAATGAGAAATTTATTTGCAACCTCCCTCTAATTCACTTCATATTTGTAACCTACACACATAAAAAGAGGGGAAGGGTTGTGCCATATAGGATCCTTCCTTAGTCAAACCCCTTGTTGGTATTTCTACCTCCATAATGGAAAAATTGATGATAAAAGAGTGTTTATCCTTTTGAGGGATAGAGGCCAATTGATAAAAAAGTAATGAATTGATAATTTATTGCAACTCACCACTTAGATCTGATCTCCTTGATGGACCAAAGTCATACTCACTACCTTCAAGGATCAATTGTTGCTTGACTTGACTTTATTTGAAGACCTACAAGTGTTAGTACTCCAAAATGAAATACATGTAAAATATGAACAAACTCACATAAAACTTGACATGATGCTTGAATGACAAAATGTTGCAATAATTCTAAAAATTATGCTCTTGACTACTCTTGAATGATTTAGGATGCTTTATTTGTCTTAATTGAATTCTCCTCCAAATTTCTTGTTAATTAAAATTATGAAAATACTATGTATTTATATGCAATTAATCTAATTTATTGTTAATTAATTGAATTCTCCTCCAAATTTCTTGTTAATTACAATTTTCTACACTAGGTTGGTCAAAAACCTAATTTTTTTTACCCCAAGGCACATTTTGAGGCTCTATCTGTGAAACTACACCTCTGTTTCACATAGTGGCACCTTGTTTTATAGATTTATACCTCTATATCATAAATTTGTACCTATTCATCATAAAGTGGTGCCTCTATCTAGTATATCTATGATTTTACTTCATTTTGCATTTTCTAGGGTTTTTGAACCTTTTCTGGCATCTAACCTTCACTTTTTAGCAACTAACAATTGGTGCATCTATATAATGCATGTGAAAGACCATTATCATTAAGATTACGAATGGTTTTATGCAAGTTACATTGGTCCAAGGCTTTATTTCTTACTAATCTATGCATAAAGTAGTTTAGTGGGTTAATGAACATTGTTTGTCGTGTTGTGTAGATATATGCTCTCTCCTTGCACTTATTGTGATCTTGGAGATCATAAATCTCACACCTCTTCATTTATTTTATTTTCTATGTGTTATCCCAAGGCTTACTATTTTGTGCATATGCTCTCCCCTTAAGCTTTGTGTGATCTTGGGTGACCAAAATACTTAGTATAGTCTCTCCCATTACGAGGCTTGCTTAGGGATTTGATCACCTCAAAGATGACCTCAACCTCATTTTTTTTGGGGTATAAAAATATGGGAGAGAGAAATATATAGCTTAAAGTGCGACTAGTGTCATTTTAGCTAAGTTGTGAGAACCCTGATCTATCTAGACTTGTTTGGTGATGAGAGAAGGAGATATCCTCCTAATCTTAGGTGCTATCATGTTTGGTGTGTTTTAATGTGCAAAACCAATGAAGAAATTGAAAGGGAAGTTGAGTGAAAAAATGCTTTCCTAATTAAAATCAATCAAAAGAGGTTTGTAAAAATTTGTTTCAAATACTTAAACTCTTACAGTTAACATTCAAGATTGCACATGCAATATATTTATATTCAGATTTAAACCATTAAACCACACAACATAGAATTTACATGAGAAAACCCTTTTAGGAAAATCTCACACACCAAAGCGCAAATCAATTGTATTACTATTATAAGTTACAATACAAGTCTCAGAGTCTATGCTCTTATAGGTTTATTTTCATTGTGATACAAGTTCTAGAATGAGTTTGACAGTATAATGGTATACAAATATTACAATCACAACTCACTACATCAAATGCACTAAGGAATAAATATATACTTCTCATAAATGAGAATCCAATACTACTGTGTGTCAGTCTCATAGTCTTTGCATGCATGAAAACTTAAAATAACAACATGCACGAGTTCTAAGTGACCCAATTAGCAACTTGTCAAACATGCATGTACATGCACCAACATGCAACAACATACAAACACATGCAAGGCTCACAACTCCAAAAATCAAGCAATCTCGCATGCTAGGAATCCTATAGAGAAAATCAATTCAACTGCCAATTTAGAACATAATATTGACTCCTAGTCACTCCTAGTGACAACTTAGTCTTTGTTAAGAAACTTTGCTCTTCAAGCTTTATTAAACAAGTAAAAAAAATGCCACATGGCATCCTAGTGCACCTCCTAGAGGTTTTCACAATTCACAATGCTCAAATGAGCACCTAGGTGACAAGTTTTACCCTTCCTTGATTTTTCTTTTTCGAAGAGATAAATACTCACACAAGTGGACCCCATCAATGCTTGTTTCCAAAAAAATTGCCACATGTCAACATGGCACCCATTTTAGAGGTATAAACAATTGTCTCTTCCCAATGGAGTGTCCATATGACATGTGTCACATTTTTATCCTTTTGCACCTTGCATGTAGGATTCCAACTCTCCGTTGGGTCCCATAGAGTGCCTTAACAATTTGGAAACAATTATTTTTGCATTTAATAAATAAAATCAGAAACTTAGGGGTAAATAATTAATTAAACAATCATGGGACTCACTAACGTTGAGACACCTTAATCCAAACATTCTCCCACTTATCGAAGACCTTACAAGAGTCCCTATATCACTTATCAAGCCGTAAGCCCATGGAACCAACACACCATTTGAACTTCTCTATGCTCATTGGCTTTGTTAATGTATCTGCAACATTCACCAAAGTGTCCACCATTGGGTTTTGCCACAATAGTGTGTCTCACTTTTGGGACATCCTAATTGTAGTGCCCCTCCATTCTCACTGTGGATGTGCATGTAGTTTTTCTTTGGAACTTGGAGATGAAGGTAAAATAATAGGGATATTTAAAGGTATGTGCTAATGATGTTAAGCAGTTGATGTTGTATATTATAAATTTATGGACTATGTGTGAAGGTTGGGATAAGACTTATTATATATGTTTAAGGATAGGTTCATCATGATGTGTGTATCTATTTATATGTATATATGTATGCACGACCGTTTTGTGTGCTACGGGTTGCAGGTACTAGGCATTGACTCCACCTGAATTCGTAGGTTTGAGTGTGCCTTGAAACCCAATGGAACAATTGATCAAAGATAACACTTGGTCCCCTACCTTAGCCATCATCCTCGAAGAGGATGGGTACCTGGTTTGATACCTTGTATGTATTGTTAGTTTTGTCTTTGGTCAGTTGGTGTTACTTGAGATCTTGCTCTTCGACTCTGGTTAGGGTCCAGGTAATTGATTGGCATTTGTTTTATTTAATTTAAAATTGCTTGATAAATGCTTTTGGTTATTTTATGCATTAAAATTAATTATTAAGTAAAAAGGTACTTTGATAAATAAATATAAATATATTTATAAATAATCATAGTTTATAATAAAATAAATAAATAATAATATAATAAATAACTAAAAGGTTATAAAGTTGGGTTAAAAAATTAATTATAATTATGTAAATAATTGGGGGTAACTGATTTTACCCATTTGAGTGAATTGGACATCTATTGTAATTACAAAGTTCAAATGAAATATTTTAATTGACTATTGATTTAATAAATTAAATTAAAACTAACTATAGTCAGTTGGGATAGTTTTCTGGTGGTCTGCTTTGTATTCATTTATTTCAGCATATATTTATTGAAGTTTAGCATAAAAATTTGATTTCCAATCGATATGGGGATGCATGGTTAGTTAGCAACCATTTCCTAGGATCAATATATGTGTCCCAAAATAGCTTTATGGGGGGAGGAACAAAGGGCGGAAGTCTATGGAAAAGTTGCAGAGATCTCACCAGGTAACTTTTAGAATATGAGTTATTTATTTCGTCATTGTTTAATTTGAATCTATCAAAAAAAAAATTGGATTGAGATAAATGTTAGGGTTTATATGCTTTATCCTTTTGAGTAAATGGTTATTACAAATATATCTTTCATGAACTTTGTGTTTTAAATAAACAATCTATTTGCAAGCTTCTTTAGGTATTAGAATGGTCTATGAACATTATAGTATTTGAAGTTCCTAATTATTTTGCTCAAGCTATTAATGGTATGCATCTGATTATACAAGTTAGTATCGACTTAGTAAGGTTTCTAGATAATGTCATGCTTTTTAAAATTGTGGTGGCCTGGAAATGTGAATCTGGTTCTTATGAAAAGGATCACTCAAGTTAATAACCATTAGCTTTGATTATGTAGAGTTATTGATTAATGGCCTTCAATCTAATGACATCTAGGTGTCTTTTTAATTCCTCTATCTTTCATCAATCTCCTTACTTTTGAACCTCACCTCACCTACCTATTTCTGCACAGATGTTTTAGAAGAACATAAGTCACAACATTTTTTAGGATCCAACAAGGCATTGTTTTCTTTATTATCAAAAAATAGGTTTTGCGTGGACCAAAAACCCCTTACAAACAGGTTTTGAGGGGACCGGAAACCCCATATAAATAGAGAAATCTGCAAAATATAGGAAACATAGACAATCAACAACCCAACATTAGCAGTCTACCAAGGATATTCAAGACAAACCAGACTACAATAAGACAACTTAGAAGGGACAGAAGCCCTTTAAAGCCAAAATCATCAAATGGGATTTAACCCTCGAGCAATGATAAACTGCCTGAATCTGCTAGGCACCAAACCACCATGATTAGCTAGGAACCATGAAGCAGAGACGGGTTTTGAAGGGACTATAAACCATTTACAATTAGGTTTTAGCAGGGACCTTAAACCCAAAGCAACATTTCTGCAGCTCCATCCAAACTGAAACACCATCCCACAAACCACCTCCATAGGATAGGGCCCCCCTCTATAGGGGAAGAAGATGCAAGAGCTCCAACCACCAAAGCTGCCCCACTCCAACGTAAACTAGCTCCACCTCAATAGGAACACACAATGGAGAAGAGGACATTCAACTAGACCAATAGCATACAACTCCACCTCAACAAGAGCAAACTTCACCTCAAGAGAAGCCACCACCTAAAGAGTCAAGCCAGAATAAACCATTCCAGTAGAAAAGGCACTCACGAAAACCTTAGGTGATAGAAGAGACATAACCTAGAAAAAAAACTTATAGTCAGCCTACCATAAATACACCAGAGACAACAAAAAAATCAGCTCCCAAGGTCTCAACCAAACCCAAAGAAAAGGAAATCCCCCTCCAAGCCAATCCGAGAGGGAGATCACATAATCACCATTCAAGATCCAAGAAGAGTTCACCCCAAGCCAGATGAACACCAAAAACAGCTGGGTCTGAAAGAAAAACAATAAGAGCCACCCAGTAGACCAAGATTTCTCAAGCCAATCATCAACAAAGGGCCCATAGTCCAACAAGAAGAACAAAACTGTGAACAACAGCTGCAGACTAGGGACCAACATCCACAAACCACCCATAGCCAAAGAGAGAAGAAAAAGCAAGAAGGGAAAACACGAGCCACCCACAACCAAGAGAACACCAAGGAGTGAGGACTCAAGATGAGAGGAGCCATCGAATGGACCAACAATAAGAGAGCACAAGCCACCCTAACATGTCATTCAGGGCCATAAATAGGCCAATCCAAAGGTAGAGAAACCACCAGAGCCACCAGGCCAACAAAGGAACTCACCAATTGTAACAACAACGAAAACCCCAAACAGGCCACAACAAAGAGCAAGCAAGAAAAATGAGACACCTCAAAAACTAAGGCATCCCACACCAAAAGGAAGGAAGGAAGAAGAACCTCCCATGTAGAGCCAGACTCCCCAACAGAGAGCCACTAAGCAAGAAGCAGCCAAAAGTGGAGGAGGATTGAACAGAGGTAAGGAGGAGAACAAGCCAACACAAGAAGCACCCAATCTCTCCTACTACACCGAATAGGAGTAGAGATAGGCCCTTTCAACCATCGAACCTCCATAGAAAAACCAACACAAACCATCATCTACTGCAAGGAAAGTAGCAAGGAAAAAAGCCACCAAACCTACTAGGATCTGTAGCACCAAGATATCCCATGAACACCAGCAAAGTAGAGCCCAATGAAGAAGAAAGAAACAAAAATAAAGCCCCAAAAGAGGAGCGCCAATAGAGCCAAGCTTGAGCCATAGAGGGCAAAGCCAAAGAAAGCTCACCACAAAAAAGCCCCACAGTCGCGGCCACAGAGAGCATAGCCACAACTGCAGGGAGAGGAGGCAAAGGCTTCTCCACCAAATATGCCACCACTTCATCATCTTCGTCTCCTCCATCATTCGACCCCTCCTCCAGCACCGACGCACTTGCAGCACAGTTCAAACTCACTCCTCCAGAACTCCTACCCATTGCTCCAACAAGGCATTGTTGCTAGAAATACTCAGCCTATATTCATTGTGATCCATAGGCAACACCAATTTAACTAGTATCTTAGTAATAAGGTTTAGGTTGTCCCCAAGATATCCAGTGTGGGCATGAAGGTCAACCATGCACACCTAATGATCAACTATATAATGTAATGAGGGTTACTGATGTGTGAGGTATGTGAAACCTTCATTTGCTAAACCTATATGACTGCATGCACATAGAACCCAAGCAAAGCTTGCAATGTTAGGATGTGTTCCAAAGTGCTTCATATATTCAAGGATTTTGAGAGCTTCCTTGCAAAATCTATTTTGTGCATATTTTGTAATCATCATATTTCATGATATGACATCTAGTTATACCTACCATTTGTATTTTCTTGAAAGTTTCTGAAGCCTTTTCAACTAATCCTCTTTGTGTGCACCTTGCTAGCATATTGTCTCATGAGATGATAACTCTTTGAGGTCCTCTGTCAAATAGTTCTTTCCCCACGCACCTTAGCCTGGGCTGTGTGACCTTTCCTCCTTGAGCCTTTGCTACCTTGCAGCGTCTTAGGTTAATATATATGCACTTTAAAGTTGATATTGTTTATTGAGATTTCATTTTGATAACCTTACCTTATGATTGGAACTTCGATAATATATATATATATATATATATATATATATATATATATTATTTTGATAAATTATATTACAAAATGCATTTGGTTGATAATATATATACATATTTTTTGGTTAATAATGTTATTTAATAAAAAGATTTTAATTGGATAGTAACTATTAGATGAGTATTTAACTTTGTATATAATTAAAGAATTGATTTATTTTTATATAGGTAATTGAATGATTTGTAGTTTAGTTAGATGATTTTGATTAAGTGTTAAAGGATTTTATTTGGGTATTTATATTCGTCTCAGATAAGTGAATTGGGTAAATAAAATAGTAAAAGTTTGGAAATGTCATGGAATAAAAGATTTTAACTGAATAGTTATTATTAAAATAAATATTTAAATTGTTATAGGTAAAAGAATTGAGAAATTAACTAAGTAAATTGGTTAAGTTCATAAATAGATAGATATTTAATCTGGATGACTTAGGGTTAATATTATATGATTTGGTTTATATTTTGCAACCATTATTATCATGGTTGTGGATATAATTTTATTTTTTATAATTCCATACAAGATTTAATTATTTGTTAGAATTTAAGTCTACTTATATATATACCTGATATCTAAGTCTAATACTTGAATTCGGTATAATCTAAAAGATAATTTTTATACAATTGTTATCCTTTTTTTAGGACTTAATATAAATAAATATATGTATGTATATAAATGTTTCCAAGTAAAGATTGATAATAGTCATTTTCTAAGTAGAGGTAGTAAAAATTTAGACATGGAAACTCCCTTAGCAAACTCGTTTTCGCCTATTTTAGTTCTGCACACTTATGAAGTGACTCTCATTTCATATTAAGATAAATTGATCGCCTGTTAGGTAGAATGAGATAAATTTAGTGAATAATTGAATATGGCTATTTAAGTTGCTCTTAGTATTATCATTTGGGATTATTCTAGTAAATGGAATAGTTAAATAGTTTAAAATTTATAAGTTGGGTATCCTTTTATCTTGAAATATTTTAGATGAAGATATACAAAGAATTTTGTTAGTGAATAAAAATATTATCTTTTTAGTTAGATATCATAAGATAGTAAAATTAAAGAATGACATTGCTTTCGATACTTGATTAGGGCATGATGAAATTTAAACACATATGATAACGTATGCATATAAACTCTTCAAGATTGAGTCCTTTATTAAGAAAATAAAATACCTTAGATGAAATGGTTTATTTAAAGACATTGGTTTTGTTAAACTCTCCTTGAACAATTGTTGAGGACATATCATTATTATTGATATTATTATTATTATTATTATGCTGCATAACCTTAAAAAGCAAGTGTAGGTAGCTAACTCCAATATAAATTCCATTGGATTTTATTTTGTTAAATTATGTTGATTTATGAATGATTCAAGAGAGAATTATATATATATATATATATATATTATAAATAGTTTTATACACAATTTTTATGGGGTTTTAATAAATCATACCCTTGATTTGTAATACTTTTGTTTTAGATATAAATGGATGTGGATTATTTTTCACTCATCTTACTTAAGTAAAAGATTAGTTTCCCTGAATGTGGTGGATAATATTTTAAGTGAGGAAATAGGAATGTTAAAGAATTTTAATTGGAAAAATTAATGTTAAAATAAGTATTTAATTGACTTTAGATAACATAATTGTATATTTAACAAAGTGAATTGATTTGTTTCTTATTTAGATAATTGAGAGTGGGGGGGAAATTAATATTGATTAAGGGTTAAAGATTAGGAATTAATTATTTAATTTAAATGATTCTGAGTAAATGATAGATGATTCAAATGACTCACTTTAAACTAATAGGTAAATAAATGTTGATTATTTTTATGATTATTGAATAGTTGATTAGTAGGATTACTATGTTATTAATTAATTAGAATAATTGATATAGTTAGTTTCAATGATTGTGGTAAATAACCTATTTTTGAACTAAGTAGTTAAGTCAACATGAGTGATTGAAATAATGTTGTATTATTGAGAATATTTGTATGGTCATAATGCTATGAATAATTGTTATTTTTTTTAACAATGTGTACTGGTTATGGATTAAGTGTTTGTGTAATTATTGAAAGGGGGAGTCATTTGTGTAAGTTGTTTAAGGTTGGCTTCCAGAGGCCTAGGAGGAGGTATATAATGTGTTAATGGTCCTTGTGATTGTTTAACTATGAAGTGGTTTGGCAATGTTCTAAGTTATGTGCTTGTGTGAAATGTAAACCCTAAGGGTGTTGCTCCCTATCTCTATGTTTGGATTCATGTGATTATGATAAATGTGTAAGATGGTCAATGCCTTGATCTATGTTTGGATTCATGTGATTATGATAAGTATGCAAGATGGTAAATTCCTTGCTTGATGAGTAGGGTTTACTAGTTGCAAGTAGGGGGAGTGGCTCTCAATGGGGGATAAAACCCAAAGTGGTGTCTAGGACAACCCATTGGAGGATTTCTTAATCTAGTGATAACCTTAATAATGAATTAGGGGGATGGGTAGAATTCACATTAAATAAGATAATGATATGCCTCACTCATGGCTCAAGTGCTCGTTTAGGCTTGAGATGAGATGGGAAGGCCTGGAATGGGAAGACCAACTACCTTGTCCTCATGAAAGGTATGTTGGTTCTACATGTGTTTGTATGGGGGTGGGAGATCAGGAGAGGTTGCTAGGACAACCCAGGATGGGGGTCAGGGCCTAGGAAGATCTTCTAGGACAACCCATATCAATCTATTTGATGACAATCCTCCCTATTTCAGTCTAGCATTCCCTAGTTGTATTTCCTCTTTCTATTGTGTGAGTGCCTCTATAAGTGAAGTAAGTGTTCTAAGTGATGTTGGTGTTGTTAGAAGTGTTGTGTTGGAGTCCATGTATAGCCCTTTATTATGTTAGCCTATTGCTTTCCTGACTGTCTATTGGATGTGGGACCTTGTGTTATCTCCTAACACAAGGGGTGGACCTCAATTTTCCACATGGTCGATACATTGGTGCTTTTTTTTCTCCATAGGGTATTCTTGTTGCATGCTCGTGTGCATGCAGGTTGGTCATTGCACTGTGAATTCTAGTTCCTATTCCTATTCGTGAAGGCAACCTTTCATGTATTTGCATATTGGATTATACTTCTATTGTATCATTTGTTGTAATCTGATGTAATCTTCCCATATGTACTAGGGGAAGCGTTGTTGAAATTATTGTAATGATGTAACAAATATTGATGAATCTGTTTGTAATGAGCACTGTAAAGTAATGCATAATGCATTTGTTAGTTAGCTAGAAATGGTCTTTAATGTTGATTATCATTTGTTATGCAATGAAAGTAAGTAATGTTAAATTATTTAATGTGGAGCTTTAAAATGAACCTTGCTTGTTATATCGATCATGTTATCCTTTACTGTTGATGAAATATTTCTAGAAATCTTGATTGTTGATTTGTGAGTAGTGCAGTAAAGGAACCTTAGAGGAACTAGGAATAACTTTATCATGTTATGTTATGCATTCTATTGTTGTTAAAAAAAAAGAAAATTATTCCATTAATTTGGCCTAGTTTAATGTTGTCCTCTAGGGTTCCTTGGCGAGGGCGTTACACTGATTTTTGCCTAAAATCACTTGTTTTTAGAAAAAACTAATGATTTAAGACTTGAGAGGTTCCATCTAAATGGTTTTAATTGAAGAGGGTTAGATAAGACCCCCTTAGATCAAACCCCCCTGGATAGAACCCCTCTAGTATTAAATCATACCCATAATAGAGTCCCCTTCGCACCTATCAAAATGCTGGCAAAAAACACTTTTTCTCTACCTTTTGAGGGATAAATAAAGCCATTTAGAAATTATATTTTGTAATATTGTAGCCCTTGAAATGATCTTTCCAAAAATTATAGTTTTGATATGTTTTCATTTTATTATGTATTTAATTTTTATTTTTTACTAAACATAGGTTTTTCACCAAACATCAAGTACTTTATTCTACAGAGGTGGAAAAATAGTAAACCATTGTAAAAAATCAAAAAATATCTTTTTCCCTAGGTATTGATGTCCTTGTTCCACCAAAAAAAAAAATCAATATATACAAATATGTTATGTTTGAAAACATACACCTATATCCAACTTATAGTTATACTGACTTCAAAAAATAATTTAAAAAAATATGTAACAAAATTTATGAAAATATATCCTGCCCTAGATATTGATGCTAAGAATCTATATTTTAAAAATTATATTTTTTATCCTTTCTAGAAAAAAAGTAATGTTTGATGACATAAATGTTACTTTCTGAAAATGTTGTTTACTGTTTAAAACTATTTATTAAAGGAGATGTTGAAAGATTCATGATTTATTTCAAAAAAATTAAAAATATATTTGGAATCTACACACAAATTACCACAAATCACTAGTTCACATCATCTCAGAATTCTCAATGGTTTAATTGTTATAGGTCTCAGAAGGTGAAGATTCAGTTAAAAATGTTGATATAAATGTCCATCTTGTCTAAAAAGTGAGACACAGTATTGTGATTTCACACCTTTTCCAAATTAGCTTTTCCATCTTCCACCATATCATGAACAAAATGGAATTACACATCAATGTGCTTTGTTTTGGAATAGAAAATAGGATTTTTCACTAAACATATAGCACTTTGGTTGTCACAACAAATAATAATGTCTTGCATCAAAACTAGTATTTGAACATAGTCTCTTAAGACAAATGGATTTTTTACAAGAATGAGTAGATGCCATGTACTCTGCTTCAGTAGTAAAGAAACTACAACTTTCCACTTTCTCATCCAACTTATTGCACCACTAAACATCATGAAAACATATCCACTAGTGGATCTCTTGTTGTCAATGCCACCTTCCCAATTTGAATCCACATATCCATGAATGCTCACTCAATTTTGAGGTCCAATAGGATAACCATGAAAACATAGGGCATACTCAAAAGTACCCTACTAGTACCTGAACACTCTCTTTACCACATCATAATGCATCCATCCAGGATTAGCCATAAATCGGCTAATGAATCCCACTACTTGGGCAATGTTTGGACTCATAAAGACCATAGCATACATTAGTGTGCCAACAACACTTTTTGGAAGGAACTTTGATCATGTCCTCCATGTTGGTAGGAGATTTTGGATAATCCTCCACATAAAGCTTTGTCCCTTGTATAATTGGAGCAGCCATATATCTACAAGTAGTCTTTTTGAATCTCTCCCACAAATAGTTCACATACTTGCTCTGTCTTAACCAAATATTTTTTTTCACTCTATCTCTTCTGGTCTTAATCCCTAGAATATACCTCTCTACACCAAGGTCTTTCATTTCAAACTATGTTAACAACTGAGACTTTAAATCCTAAATCATGTTTTTTCCATTCCTAATGAATAACCTATAATCCACATACAAGACAATAATGAGAATGTGACCATTTTCAGCCTTGTAATAAACACAATGGTAATATTTGGATCTCGGAAATTTGAAGTGTTGGTTTAGGTTTTTATTTTCCTAGTGGGTTAATTATTTTCCATTAGTCCTAGATTTTTCCTATACTTTTATTAAGCTTGCTTAGGATAATAAAGTGAGTTTATTATTTAATATCTAGGAGATAAGTGATGAGGTTTTCCCTTCCTTAAAGGGTGGAACTACTTTCCACTTTTGGTGGTCCATCTCCACTTTTTGTGACTGATTCCTATTGGTTGGATTTTCCACCTACCTCCTCTCCTAAGGTCTATATAAACTTACTACCTAGCTTGTATTTGCACCCATTCATTCTCTTGCATTGTTGCATACTTTGGAATGCATGCACCTTGATGCATGCATTCATTATGCATGCATCTTTGCTTTGTATCTTTTCAGCTTGGAAGCTCTTAATGCAATTTTGTCACATTGACATTGCATAATCTCTCAAAGTCCTAGTTTTCATTCTTATGTGTTTTTAGTTTATGTAACTTTGATTCTATCTTAAAAAGTTCCTTGGGTTATTCAGTCTATTTCAGATTTCTAACATGGTATCAGAGCTTTTGTTTTAAGAAATCTAAGCTCATAGGATCTTTATTGAGAGATTGATTTTCTTGTAAAGATCTTGTAAATTCCAATATGCTCTTCTCTTGCATTTTAAACAATCTAGATAATTAGAAAGGATTTACAATGATCTAATAACCTCTTCATATTGCATATATGTTTTGTGAGATACGGGTGATTACATAATTTTTTGTTATACTAGCAGTATTTTTTACTATCCCAACATGTTCAGAAGGCTCAAGAAAGTCAGATTTGGATTTTGTTTCATCCAAATTGGAGATCATTTGACAAAGTTACAAATGGGGGTTTGAAGCTCAAATTTACAAATAGCTTTTTACTAGAGCATTTTCAGGCCAAACGAACCTTGCCATTGTGTTTAGAAGGCCCAGAACCCCTATTCTCATATAAAATTAATCCATTTTAGATGAATTTAATTTTTGGAAAAAAATTCTTTTGCTAGGGGGTTGTTATTGCAAGCAAAATTCAACCTATTTTAAAAAAAAATCATAACTTTTCATCATGATGTTCGTTTTCTACAAACGAGATATCATTGGAAAGTTGGAGATGAGAAATTTCCATCTATAAAGGTTTTGAAAAGAAATTTTTCCTTTTTCTATGAGATATTGTAGGTTGAAGTTGTATTTTTTCTTCAACAAGCCATAACTTTTTCCTTAGAGCTCCATTTTTTGGAAACAAATAGGCATTGGAAAGGTATTGAAGAGAGCTACATAGCTATAAAGCTAATTTTTCTAGATTTTATCTCAGATTCATTTTGTATTAGAATTTATAATTTTGGTCATTGTGGACCTATTGAGCCTTGTATCTTGGAAAAGGATTTGTAAATGCACTAATCATAAAGTGCCAACATTGTAATATCTTGGGGGGGTGATTTCTGAGACTAGTGGAAAGGGATGGTGTCTCTTGATGTCTCTTTTTGCATTCACTTAAAGGTGTTTTTTGTATCAATCTTGGGGGGATTATACAAAAAATTTGTAATCGTGAACTAAGATAAAGTTCCATTTATGGGGATGTTAAGCATGTCTCTTAAAAATTATTTTCATCCTTTTTTTGTCAAGCTAAATTTAGAGAACTATTTTTATCAAGAAATAAGGGATAAAGAATCATTTCCTTGTGCAAGATCTACTACCCTATCTACTTGGACTCATTCTTGAGCCAAGTGATTATGATCAAAATAATGCATGGTTTAACAATAATGACATTGTCTATGGACTAATATGTCTTACTATTTTTGAGGATATTTTGTTGAATATCAGAAATACTGAGAGGGGGAAGTGAATAAGTATTCCATAAAACCATTCAAATAAAATCCATCTAAACATTATCACAATTCTAACAAAATTAGAAAGAGATAACATGAAAACAAATCAATGCATCAGCACACATGAACACCAATATTTTTACGTGGAAAACCCAAAATGGGAAAACCACAGTGAGGATTTTCTCTCACATTATATATTATATCCAAATACAAAATATGGCTAACCACTAGCATAAAAAGGTTGCGGTTCATTGAAAAAGTATGAAATGATAGAATACACCTTTTTTGTGTAGGGTTTAGTTCCAATGAAGCTCTGAATAAGAAGTACTGCTTGTCATAGCAGTCACTTAACAATTTTTTTTCTAATCCTCAAATGATAAAGCATTTAGGCTCACATCTTCACACTTCACCACATATCTCTTTCTTCTCCTTCCATATTCACACCTTTACACTTCTTCTCCACACACCTAACTATATCATTCCTTTCCTCTTCAAAGAATCTTATATGTATATACAAGTATATCTAATTCATCTATCAGGTCAGCCTAATTAGATGAAAGAAAAATAATAATAAAAACTATTGTCAGCACCATATATTATTTAAAAACATCTTTTCCATTAGGTGCATTATATCAAGTCGATGAACATCAATAAAGTATATCTAGTCTTCTTAATGTATGTCATATGTTAGGTCAAAAAAGACTAGGAGTTAACCACAAAAACTCCAAACCAACATACAATCCTCAAGAAAAACACCTTTCAGATTTGATATTACATCAATTTCTCATCACACTACCATCATAGAGACTACCATTAAAAACATAGCATTAGAATGTTCTCCTTAAGAAAATGCAGACTCTCCCATATTGATATGTTGACCAGAGAAACAACAGTGGAATACAAAGCTAAACTCTTTCAATGATAAGTTTTTGCTTACCACACAAAACTTCTCAAGATCCAATATATAGTTTTTTGAATGAGACATAATAACATGGTTAAAATATTAGAGTCATATCTTTTCTTGCGGTGAATTTTGGACTCAAAAACCAATGCAATGGTTCATCAGAAAATAACACTTCTAGTAGAGAACAACTTCTAATAAAATAAGCTTCCCATACAATTGTCACCATTTTGACATCAATGACAACATAGGAATAGTGAGACAATCCATATACACTTCATGCTCATGTTGCAAGGCTCCATATTTCTAGCAATCTCCCCCTTTGGCATTGATGGCAACATGCATGTCAAAAACATTTTTCCGATATAAGGAAAATAAATAATCCCCCTTTCAAAAATTGTTCTCAAAAGTGTTTTTCCTTTGTCTATCTATGTCTCTCCCCATTTGACATCAATGGAAAAGGATGGGGTCTAGTATATAAGTGTATGCATCAAGAATTAACCAAAAATATATAAACACAAAGAGTTGAATCAACCTGAAGATGAGAAACCTTTGAGATTATTCAGGGTATCCTTCCATGAATCTTTGCCTTCTTCCCATGCATCTTTCACACTTACAAGAGTCTTGTGTAATAGTTTAATATTATTCAAGGAATCTATACCATATGCTAAAGTATTGGGGCTAAGATTAATCTATAATAGATTACCAATATTGTCAAGAGCACTAGATACAGGAATGTGCCTAAGTTTTAACATATCTATGAGTGCCACAAATTTCCTAATCACTTTTGTTCTTTGATCCCATAGGGAAAATAATTTTTCCTGAAGCTACACAATGTAGGACCATCTTTGATTATCTCTATCTTCTTCCAATTTGTACATATCTACTTGAGTACTCATCTGAGTTTCACTCTTCCTTATCTCATCTCTTATATTCAATGTACTACTAGGCCAATTCAGGTAGAAAGAAAGCAATTTCTAAGCCTCTTCCTCACAAACCTATACACTCTTCAATTTCTTCACCACTCTGTGATGTGCATTTGCACATTTATTCTTGATATCTTCTAAATTTTCTCCTGTAGACCTAATTACAGTATGCACTTCTAGTCCAAAGATATAGATTTTGAAAGAATTAATCATATTTTCCACAACTAATATAGATGAGTCAATGTTAGCACCGAGAATTATCCTCTACAATTCTTTTAAGGCTCCTTGAATTTTTATGCTTTCATGCTCATGTTGAGCCCTCTTTGATTCAGTTCCTTCGACAACTTCTTGTTTGACAACACTTTTTCTCTTCTTCCTTGTTTTGATTGCACTACTGGAGGCTTCTTCTTCATTGGGATTCTTAGGGTTCTCCAAAAGAATTCTTGCATAATGATTTATCTCAGCCTCAGACACTTCATAATCTAACTCAGATATCCACACCAATCTAGATTCAACTACTTCCATATGACAAAAATCTATAGAAACTAGGAAATTAATATATTTGGAGTACATTTCAGTTACACTTTCTAGAATCCTTGATCTTTTTTTCATCCTCATTTGAAATGTTCCAAAGAATGCAGTAAGAGTAGTCTCTTGACCATTCAAACTACCAATATTTATGATGATATTTCTGATTTGATGGGAAATAGGTTATGTATTTGTCCATTCTATCCTTCCTATTACCAGTAACTGTTTCAACAAGTAAAAGAGTAAGCAGACAATCAAATTTCTATATCATAATGTATTTTTCTTTATCTTCTTGATTTCCTTCAAGTTCTTCAAAAGATGTATTCGAAGTAACTCACACAGGTCATAATCCATACCTCTTTTGACTATATCAATAGTAGTGTGAATAGCAGTAGTAGATACTATGAGGTCATTGTTAGGTAGGAAAATTTTGTGACCAATAACCATCACATCATACCTAATGACCGGATCTTCAATTTTTCTCAAAATAGGTTCTTTTCCTTCGAGGGTCGCACCAGTCATCTCAATTATCTCTTGTTCATTCACAACCTTTCATTTGGGAACTAGTCCAAAGGAACACAAATTGGTTAAATCTTTGATTGCTTCTTTGGTAATCAAATTTGCTTCATCAATACACAATGATTCATCATGAATCCTACTCAAAACTATTTGAATATACTTCCTAATGAAATCAAACAGAGGGGTTTTCCACCATACATCTAATTTCTTCTCAACTAATATTTTTTAAGCATCATGGTTTTCTTCCAATTCATTCTTCCATAAGATACTTAACTGAACTAGTGACATTTCCTTTGTCTTATTATAGACGAATGCATAGATATCTTCAATGGGAAACACTCTAGGAGGAATGCAAGAGAATGCACCAAGTGATTCTTCCAACATATTTTTCAAATGTTTCCTCAAATTGACTTGCAATCTATCTAAAATATTCACAACCTTCGAATTATCCATAGCAAAAAAAAAGTGGAAGATTTTGCAATTAGAAATACCTTTGTAATTGCCAACAAAGAATAGGATAGATATCTAGCTTCTGAAGCTCACTTTGAATCCATTTCGATCTATTTTCCCTTCAAACCATGAAACTCTAAATTGCTCTGGTTTCTCCAAACTTCCTTTGCAAACTTCTCCAAAAAAATATATGCCTTTTAAATATGATTTCCTTGATACATTTGAATTTATTTCTTTTATTCCAAATGCTTTTGCAATAATGCTTCAAATTGTAGGTAGATCACCTCAGAATTTGTGTGTGCTTCCATCCTTTCAAATTCTGCAAATTTTATTCTTCACACATGTGACTGAAAAATCCCTTGAACTCATTACCACATTAAATATACTTTTGTCATGATGTGACATAAGTATCGATGGGGGGGTTCATTAGATTTTTTGATGATTGCTCCCCCTTAGTCATTGCTAGACTCAAAAATTGTGAGCATATCTACACCAGAAGTCAACATAGATAATACTAATGATTCTAATTCAACTTGCTTGAATTCTCCTACCTTTCTCTAGATTATTTTCATCTCTTTTATTACTTCTTCTAGATCAATGATTGATTCATGCTTATTTGTCAGATAGTTATCTTCTCTCCTTTTGTAGTTATTAGAAAGATGTTCTAGATGGTTGTAGTCACAACAAACAACATTCTTCCTTCCATACTTTCTTTTATTCAATCTATATTCACACTGATTAGCTTTATGTCCAAACTTCTTGTACTTAAAACTTTTTCCAGAAAATGATAAATTATCATTCATTCTACTTTTGCAATCCTTTTCCATATGACCAAATTTATTGTAGGAATGACAAACACCATTGAAAGAAAAGTAATTTTGAGCATTAGGTTGTCTAATGGGAGTCCTTCTGGTATTGCTTCTTAAGTTCTTGATTTTTCCATCTTTGCACTAAGTCTTCTTGTCAAGAGATTGCTTCACTTTTGAATATTGACCTTCTTCAAACCCTAGACCACTTTTATCCATTGTTGGTCTCTGAGAAATAGTCAATTCATCAAGAATTGCAGAGCTTACCTTAAATTTATCCTCAAATCTTTATGCCTTTTCTAGATCTGATCTCAATATTTTTGTTTCTTGCTCAAGCTTGACACATTCATCTGTTTTCTCTTGAATTTCAACTTGCTGGTAGACTTCAATTATTTTCACTTCTTCCAATTGTTGTCACAGTTTGGTGATCTCATCATGTTCTCTTCTCAATTGATCACAAGAATCTTCATATCTTCTCCTTAGATCCTTGATACAATCATTCGCTTCCTTGAGCTTATTCTTCATATCTTCAATTTCTTCTGAATATCCAATAGAGATCACTTCTAGAGGAAAAAAATTCTTATATTCAAATTTTGAGACCTTTCTCAAGCTATTAGGCTCCTTCAGAGGATCCAAGCTCTAATACCAATTGTTGAATATCTGAAATGTAGAGAGGGGGTGAATTAGTATTCCATGAAACCATTCAAATAAAATCCATCTAAACATTATCACAATTCTTACTGAACTAGCAAGAGAGAAAATGAAAACAAATAAATGCATCAACATACATGAACACCATGATTTTTATGTGGAAAACCCAAAATGGGAAAAACCACGGTGAGGATTAACTCACAATAGATTATATCTAGATACAAGATATTACAGGGCTCACTGCCAAGACTCACTATCCTTGAAAGGCTCACAGACTGAATATAAAATATGGCTAACTGCCAAGAGTATGAACTAATAGAATACACCTTATGTGTGTAGGGTTTAGTTCCAATGAAGCTTTGAATAAGAAGTATTGCTTCTCATAGCAGTCGTTCAATAATTTTGTTCTGATCCTCAACTGATAAAGCATTTAGGCTTGCATCTTCACACATCCCTTGATCCTCTTCACACTTCACCACATATCTCTTTCTTATCCTTCCATATTCACACATTTACACTTCTCCACACACCACAATTTCTCATTCCTTTCCTCTTAAAATTATCTTATATATATTTATGCAAGTATATCTCATTCATCAATTAGGTCGGCCTAATTAGATGAAAGAAAAATAATCAAAAAGACTCTTGTCAGAACCATATATGATTTGAAAAAAATTGTCCATGAGGTGCATTATATCAAGTCGGTGAACATCCATGAAGTATATCTAGTCTTCTTAATGTATGTCATATGTTAGGTCAGCCAAGTCTAGGACTTAACCACAAAAACTTCAAACTAACATACAATCCTCAAGAAAAACACCTTTTGGATCAGATATTACATCAATTTCTCATCACACTACCATCATAAAGACTACCATTAGAACCATAGCATTAGAATGTTCTCCTTAATAAAATGTGGAGTCTTCCATAATGATATGCTAAGTAGAGAAACAACAGCGGAATACAGAGCTGAACTCTATCAATGATAACTTTCTGCTCACCACACAAAACTTCTTAAGATCTAGGATAGTTTTATAAATGAGACATAATAACACAATAAAAGAGATTAGAGTCATATCTTTTCTTGTGGTGAATTTTAGACTCAAAATCCAACACACTAGTTCATCAAAAAAGAACACTTTTGGTAGAGAACAACTTCCAATAAACTAAGTAAGCTTCACATATAGTTGTCACCATGTTGACATCAATGACAACATATGAATAGCCACACAATCCATATACACTTCATGCTCATATTGCAAGGTTCCCTATTTCCAGCATATTCCACATCATGTAGAGCACACTGAGTTCCCTTTCACAGCTTGGACCATCATTCAGTAGTTGTAGGGAGACATTAGATCTTCATTTGAAAGTGATATTTCCTTGGAGAACTAGACTATTGTGGATGATATTGAGACTTGTGTTTCCCCATCTTGTGTGGACACATCTTTTGTGGATGATCAATTCATTGATACCCCATCACCATCTACTATTGCTACTTCAAATTCTAGTGTTACTTCTTTGAAAGTTTTCAGTGATTCTTTGTAGTAGGACTTACTTTATCTTTTAGATTCAGCTTGGGATGATCTCTTGGCAAGTATTTCATTCTTGTTTATGGAGACACATATTTTAGATTTGGGAGACACTATTGATGATATCCATCTTCTCTTTGATGAAGTTGATTCTTCTTTAGTTGTTGTGAGGGAACACTTTGACCCTCTTGTTCAATCTCTACATGATCGTTCATCACAGTTTGACATGAGTTTGGATACTTTGGATCAACACTTTAAGGAGATAATTGAGTCTTTGGATGGTGTCTACATTATTCTCTAGGAGATTCTAAGTTTTCATTTTCAATAGTGTGGCCTAGAATGCCTTATTTGATTGTGGGAGTTGGTGGAACCCCTAAAAATGCTTTGTGTTCCCCATAAAATTTTTGGATAATCTAGCTAGTTTCATGTCTCTGGGCTTAGGGTTTCTTTAGTCATCATGCCTTAGGGTTTCAGAATTACTAAAATCCTTTCCAAAAGCCCTTAAGTTTGAATCATTTGTGATTGTTCTATTTTAACATTGACTTCTTATCACTGGCTCTTAGTCATTCAAGTTGTGACTTATGCCTTTTACCATGTTCTATAAACCAGCCCTTGAAGTCCTAGAAATCCTGTCACTAGCCATTTTTTTATTAAAAGCATTACCTTTATACTATGCAATTAATAAATCATCAAATATTTGTTGGGTCCTAGGTCTAAGTTTATTTTTCCATGTCCCTTCTCGTCATTTACCTAGCAATGGCCCCATCTTAATAACTAACTATTTTCACGTACAAATTTCTGAGTGTTAAAGTGACTGTCAGATTTGAAGGATCGAATCTTGATTGTTCCTCACACCCCCATCTTGTTTTAGTTTCTATTAAAATAATCATGCAAGTTGTCAGGCAAGTGTTGCATGTCATATCTGATAGTGGGCCCTAAAATTCTTAAAGGTAGCAAGCGATGGCTTAAATAGATGAACGATAGGTATTAAATGACATGTCTTTATCTAGACCATTCCAAACCACCCCGTCTGATTTCATTTTACATTAAAATAATGTCATGGGCTAGCAGGATGAAGATATTTTTCCCTATATCAGTGGGACTCATCGAGTTGTGAGGGAACCAAACACTCCACTTAGAAGAGATTGACAGTTGAGGGTGGGTGATGTGGGTCAATAATGACCACTCCCCATCATCCCATAGGGGACCTATCTCTGCCTCCAATCTCTCAGCAGTGAAGCATGAGAACACCACGTGGAGAAATTTGAATGACAGGAGAAACATTGGGACAAGGGAAAATATTTCAGCACAAGGGGTATGGATGGTAAAGTTTGTGCTACTGAAGGGAAATTTTAGGCACGTGTTTTAACAACAAATAAGATCTTTCAATCTTGGTTGTCAGTTGTATCAAAGGAATATGGTCATGGGAAAGTGATCTTGTGTTAAGACATGCACATGTTGAAGGTGTGAGATCTAATCTCATCCCTTCCCTATCTCCCCATTGCTAAAAGTTGCAGGTGGGTTTAGACTCACAGGGGGGTGGGGAAGTTGACGCATGGTCTTTTGATTCAACGATAATGAGATGGTGGAACTCGTGGTTCACTAGGAAGTGACTCCACATGGCTAGTTTTGATTGGATAAAATTAACGATTGCTTACAGTCACCTTTTTCAAACTAAGTTGACTCAATCTGGACTAATTATCATTTCATTTTTCCATGTGATCAAAGATCAACATTCAAATTTGAGATCCAAGGCAAGTGATTTTTTTTGGTTCACACGAGTGAGCCATAATGGTAGATAGAATGCCAAGATACCAAATTAAGAGTTGGAAGGCTATTAACACTTGTTTTTAAAGTATAATTAAGGATTTTTGAAAGCACTCCATGGATCCAGGGAGCTCATGCTACATTTTCTAAGCCTATTTGATGTCGAAGTTAGGGATTCCAACTCATCCTAAACCAGTAAGTTGAATTGTCTTCCTTCCATTGAAATTGCTTAATACTTGCTTAGTTGTGGTCTCTCATTCTTTCTATTGTTTGGGTCTTCTATTTTGAGCATTTCTTTTAAGGTTTGACGTTCATTTCAAGCAATTAGATGATCCTACCTTGCTATTGTCCATGTCAAATCCTCGCTCAAGTGGTAGGTTTTATTTTGTGAAACCAAAAACCCTATTTTACAAAAATCCCTTGAGTTATGGCCACTAAAGTAAAAGCATCCTCATCAAAAGGGGAGGCCCCTGGCTCCAAAGTTCCTATCATACCTCTAAGTAACAACCTAACTGATCAACTACCATCCTCTACTAGTGACAAACCAAAAAGGTCAACCATTGGTCTGTGACATGCAAGTTGTAGAAGGATTGATTGATAAGCATAGTGCAATTAGGGATACTGCATTACCTTTCACTGGATGGAATTATTCAATGGTTGGTTTGAGAATAAAAATTGTGGTGTTCTAGTAGGCAACCCATGGAATCTTGATATGGGAAAGTTGATTGTGGCAAATGTCTACAAGGGCATTGATTCATTAAAAGTTGTGGCTACCAACTACGATCTAGTCACAAGGATTATGATGGATTTTGATGGGGTCAATATGGTTAAAGTCACAAGGGAGGAGATTGCTCATGTTTTCAAGCTCACCGAATAGAGTGAGGACATGGTTCAAATTGATCAGAAAGTGCTTATAGCAGAGTATGAGAAGACTAAGCATTCATTCAAAGCCCACATATTGCCAAAATATCTAACAACTACTGAGGGACAAAAGGTTATATTGGGTCCATTCGACAAGGATCCTTACCCTATTAGTTATTTTGTGCCCCATTTCCAAAATAATTTCTATTCCATCTGCCAAATAACTGGGTATGACCCAGTCACAAGTATGCCCATGGCATGGATGAATATGGCAACACATATCCAACACCCCCATTACTGTATTGTGTATGATTATGGAGGGTTTCTTGCAGAAAAAATTCATGAAGGCTTGGTAAGATTGAAGAAAGGAGAAGTTGGAGTAAAATTCGTATTCATTGTTTATGCACATGTTTTTGTTTAAGGGTGCAACCTACTTTGGGAAAGATATGACACTAGAGAGAATGAAATGTGACTTGGAATTTATGGTCCAATGTTGGACTACTTTCCTAGACAAGGATGATAGAGAATTTGACTATGTGGTCTTTTAGAATCTATTTGCCTCCAATTTGAGGGTGGATCTAGTTGTGAACATGCCAAGTATCCCCAAGGCCTTGCATGATTTCTTGAGACCCAAGGATAGGAAACTTGAATTGGGCATCGATCATAATTTGGGAGACATTATCCCCTATCCCACATATATAATTTTAAGATTTTATGGTACATGTGTCTCATCCCACTTGTTGTCTAATTATGTACCAAAAAGAATTGGTTTTCTTGAAGTGATATGGCAGCTAGGAAATGTGGAGAATAAACATTTGAAAGATCAAGGAAAGGGAACCTTTTTCCCTTCATATGCATGCTTCTCTGATTATTTGATGATTAAAGGAGGTTGGGATAAAATAAATAATTTTCTCAAGCCTTTGGGCATGCGAAGGGTAGAAGTAAGGACCCATGATTCTGAAGGATCTATGGCTTGGTTAAAGATGAGGAATAGGAGTTCCAATTTTACCCATCAATTAAATTTCCACAAGGATGTGATAAGGAACATTTTTTATGTTTTGAAGTAAGAGGATAGAAAAGCTAAGTGGATATCTTTTGACAAAATTCAAAGTAAAATAAGAGAGAAGGACCTTAAATTCACTGTTCTCACAAAAATTCACAATGCAATGCAGAAGATGGAACACATGTTCCAGAATTTTGAGACGGTGGTTGGTCACCTAGAAGGTGAGAGGATAATTCAAGACAAAGGAAAGGCTCCTATAGAAGAGTAAGGTTTAGGAGAAATCCCTGTTATGGAGGAAATGCCAACACACCAACCTCCCCAAGAACAAAAAATGATTGTTTTCACTAGGAGAAAGAATAAAGCAAAGAAAGAGGATGCAACTACTACACCTTCTCAGCAAGAGAAGCAAAGAGCCCCTTCACAAGTGTCACAAGTGCCACCTCCATCTCCCCCAAGGTCAACTAGACCTCATATTGTTGAAATTGACTCCCCACATAGGGATTCATCAACAATAAGGCCACCACCTATTAAGAAAGAAAATGTTGAATCCAAGGGTTAAGTGGATTATGAAGATGATTCTAAGGATGAAATTTGGGTATCAAAAGAGGACATGCAATGGGGAATGCTCTCTACACCAAGAGAGGTAGTGCCACAATAGTTAGGTATAAGGTTGAGCAACGGTGTCCTTACAAGTGTGAATAATACTGATGATGTTAGAATTGAGGCATGTACAAGGTTCCTTGATGATGACTCCTTTGTGAAATCTAAGGCTTTCATGGAATTTTCTTATAGAGCTAAGAAGGATGATTTTTTCAATAATATTGCATTGAAAATAAGCCTCCATTTAGAGCTACCTAACATGACCATTCAAGCATAGGTTCTCAAAGAAATGAGAGATAAATTTCAAGGGATGACTATAGTGGGAGGTAGATAGCTAGTAAGGAAGAGTGGTATTTGATTACTACCAGAATGGGACCTAGCTTCTGTAATTGATTTTGATGCAATAAAAAGATTTGGCAGACCCTTGTACAATTCTAAGGAGAAAGCTACCATAGTATTGCAAGGATCTGCATTCAATGAGTAGTGGGATACACTAGCCATATGGGCCTTAGCCCCAAGTACAAAGAAGCCTGACATTGCAGAGCCCACTACAGATTACAAGGGAGGTTTGATAATAAAGAGGGTGTCTGACACTTCAATGATTGAGGCTTTCACCATGTCAGTGAATGTGGAACAATTTACAAAAGCTACTATAGAATTAGTGACCATAAAAAAGGAATAATTCATAAAGAAATACAATGTTTTTTTGGTTGATTATGGAAAGAATCAACAATAAAAAATGTACCTACAAATAGAATTAGCACTATTAAAAGAGAAATTACAAAATCTGAAATCAAGGGAACCAATGCAGACTGATGCTACTTCTCCCACTTCTTCATATGAGCCAAAAACTACTGCTATTCCACCTCCAACAAGTTCTTGAAGAGCAATTGTTCCTTACAGCATGGGAACTATGCCCATCTCAATTCTAGAGCCAGATACATTAGGAACACCATGAGCAGAGGAAGGTGTCAGCAAAGAGCAGTTACCTGAGAAACTAAGGGAATACAAGGAAAATTTTGAAAATAATGGTAGGAAAATATTTGTCAGCAATATGGAGATTGTCACTACAATTTTGGAACATTTAAATAAGGGGGTAAATAACATATTGAATAGAATTCATGCTAGCTATTCTGCCATGAAGTTTGCTATAAACAATTTTGATATTGATAAGGAGATAGCCATTCCATTAATGGAAACATGGATTCCTAGGTTGTAGGAGTTGAGGATGATGGTTATGGGAGATAAGCATGATACTAACAAACCTAAAAAACTTAAGCCCACCATCTAGATGGTGAATGGAATCTAGGAATTCAAGGGGAATATAAACCCCTTGGAGGCAAGGATAAGGAAATTGATCAAGAATTTTCATGACACACAATATGGTCTCCTTCCATCCATTTTAATGGATGATGGTAACATCAAAACCTTGTAGGACTATAGAAGAGAAATAAATTAAGTTATTTCACAGCAGGCTACCTTGATTTGTGAAGGGCATGATATGAGCATGCTGAAGAAAAACATGGACATGTTGGACCATGCAAAAATTGTTTTGGTAGAGTTTGAAAAAGAGGCAAATTAGGTTCTTACCAAGTATTTACCTTACAGGAAGAAGGTTGATGAGGTCATGGTGTTCAATTGGCCCACTGAAAATGCATTCTAGTCCTGTAAGAACAAGTACTTGGATGTATTGGATGATTGAGTTGCAATTGTCGGGTGGCGAGTGCAATTTTGGTTTTTGAATCTACAACCATGGTGAATAACGCATGAGAGAAGCATAATGCATAGCCTAGAACTAGAACAAATTAGGCTTTTGCTAAAGTATGGATAATTTATTGTCTTCTATCCAATTTGAAATTGATGACAAGATTGCAAATGTGGACATGTTCCTTGTCTATTTTGTGTTATTCTTTGTATGCTTTCCTTCATGTTCACTTGGTGTACATGGGCACAATTTTGGAGCACATGGATAATGTTAATTCAACTCAAATATGTGTTTTGAAATGTGGGACCGGATCTCCTTCAACAAATGAAAATAACTTTTGTCTCATGTACATTTCCCTCCATTTGAGGATGTAAATATAACTAAAATGGGAATGTATTTTGTAATAGTCCAATTGAATAATGACATGTGTACTCTTTGGACCAGAGCTTGTTTTCTCCTTCATTTCTATAAGAAAGAATTAAAGGCTAGAAGTACAGGGTTTTTTTTGTTTTGTAATTGATCAAAAAGAAAATTGTAAATAGAATACTAGGCATATTTGAGTTTTGTCTTAGGTTTGAGTCTACCAATGCATATGTAATTTTGGTAGCAATACTAGCAATATAATATAGAATGGTGCAAATTCAAATCCATTTTCTCTCCTATGTACTTGGTTCATGAATTATGAATAATTTAATCAAGAGTTATCTTATTTTTCTCCATTGATTTCTAGTTGATGTGTAGTTTTGTTTTTTCTTGTTAATTTAAAGAATTAATGTAAATACTTGAGTGAAGCTATAGGTTTATGTCAATTAAGTGCTAGGATATCAATAAGAAGTAGTGGTTGAGAATATAATGTTGAAATATTGTAATGTAGTATTTTTGAGGCTTAAACAATGCTATGTGTTAAATTGTTATCAAGTTGTATAGGTTTTGGGATTGACTTCATTCTTAGGATGTGGCATCGATCTAAATGAATATTCATAATACATTTTGTTGGGAAATTCAACAAAAAATCACCTTTTATAAACAAAATTTACAATGAGTTAAAATTGTTATTATTTTATGTTAAATTTTTCCATTCTCATGCTTCAAGTGTAGAGTGTTGTTAAGAAGCAACCAACTTCTTTGATGCATTTCATTTGTTGAGCTATTACATGGGAATTCATCTGTTGTTTACAATGTATTTGGATATTGTTGGTAACACAAGGGAATACAACTGAGGGGGGGTGAATCAGTTGTCACAGAATTTCAGACTTATTCAACTTATTAACCTTATTCTCAAATTTGATCAATAACCATGAAATCATAAATCAACAACACATCAAAAACACACATAACACCAAGATTTCTAATGTGGAAACCCTATTAGGGGATAAACCATGATGGAGTTCAGTCCACAAGATTATACCCTGTTACAAGTATAAAGAATAATATGGAGAATGAACATACATTCAGGCACATTACCTAGAGCTCACTGCTCAATTACAAAAGGAAGACTCACTGTCTTACAGAAAGATTTGGATTTCAACCACAGAATTTGAACTGAGAAAATAGCATCTGCTAATGCCTAATTAAAGTTTTGGTTAAGCACATGAACACTTCTTCACACTCTACTCACTCTTCTTCACACTTTGCTTCTACCTTCAAATAATCTGAACATTATTCACACACAAGACTCACACACTTCACACACTCATGCATTCAAATGATAAAACAATCGCTCATATATATTTGCAACAAGAAATTACATCACTACATGTTGGCCTCAATAAAATAATAAAATGAATACAAATTGTCGGCCCAAAACAATAAATAAATTTCAATGTGAATCAACCAAGGTCAGCCACAACATAGTGGAGACCCAAAATAAAATCTTCAAACATGAACCACCTTCAAAAAATATTCCTCAAAGATCCACAACACGCTACAACACCCTGTCAGCCAAGAACATGAAAAACATGAACACACAATAGAAAATCTCCAATTGCGAGCACAACAATCAACACAAGACATGCAACATAGATTGAGCATGATCTAGAAACATCCAAAAACTTCATGAATCACCAAAGAAGCATCCACAACAACTGGACTTACTAGATTCACACCATCTTTATTCAGGAACACCAACTGAAGCAATTTCAGATCACAACTACTTCATAACTTGATCCTATCTTCACACGGATCTCTGAAACTTAACATGGATAGACTAGATATACTTGGTAAGAAACCATTTAATCCACAACCTGTGATCATCAATGTACTGAGCTCACCAATAGACTGAACTTCACTTCACCACTGACAACCTGTAACTTACTTTATTACAATTTCTCAATATCCTCAACATATACAACCTCTAAGACATTAATGCCAATAGTGTTGACATCAATGACAATGATATATTAGAAACAAACATCCAACAATCTCCCCTTTGGCATTGATGGCACATGATATGAAAAACACCATCAACACAACTATCTTTAGCACTTACTCCCCCTTAGGTTCGACTCTTTTTCTTCAATTCTTTTACACAACTCTTCTCCTCTTCTTCTCAAATAATTCACATTTTTCATGACTCTTCTCCCCTTTGAAATCAATGACAAAGATCTCTTTTCTCCACACAAGCTCTGAACCACATATCTGAACATCTGACTACTCCCTCTAAGTAGCAGCCACCACAACATCAATTTGGATCAAGATATGACTATGAAATGCTGATTGATACAAATCAATGCATCTTAGTTCTGATTAGGAGGGGTAATCACCCCTAGCTTCCCTCTAAGATACTCAAAAGTATCCTTAGGAAAAGGCTTTGTAAAGATGTTTGCAATCTATTCCTTAGTAGGCACATACTCCAATCTGACTTCCTTTTCACTCACTTTCTCTCTCAAAAAGTGAAACTTGATAGATATATGCTTGGTCTTTGAATGCAACACCAAATTCTTAGAAATGTTGATTGCACTTGAATTATCACATAATATGGCAATAGGTTCATCATACACAACTCTGATATATTTCAACATCTGGTTCATCCACAATACTTGAGTATAATTGTTAGCAGCAACAATGTATTCTACCTCTACAGTAGATAAAGAAATAGCATTCTGCTTCTTACTATTACCCCTAAAATTTTATTTTGAGACAAGTTGTTTAAAAATCATCCTTTTATGATAAACTTGTGCAAGTCGTGGTCTTGAAAAATCCCATAACTATCGCGGTCTTGTTAAATTCTCGAACCAAGTCACTAATTTTTAAGGTTTTGAAACCACCCAACCTTTGTAAACCTTTGGAAACAATGTTTTGTGTTGTCAGGATATCGAAAGTTCGAGAAAATCCAAAACTTCTGACTCATAGTTACAGGGTTCCAACTCATAGCGACAAGGCGACCTCAGTGAGATATGTTGTTTCCAAAATGTCAGTGCATTTAATGAAGTGTACGGAAGCTTTAAGGATTGTCTCCAATTTCTTGAGACATCAATAGAAACTTTAAACATAATCTTTAAAAAAATATTTTGAAAGGACAATTCTTTAATAAGAAGGTTGGTGAAATGGTTTGACACATTTGCTTAGCGAATAAATGACCACTTTCTGCTACCGAAGTTAAATATGTTTGAATGTAAGGAAAGGTGGCAATGTTTTTTCACTTTTAGAGTCTTCTCAAAATGGTACTTCCAAGTTATGTCAAGGAATGGGAAGATGAACTTGTTCCTATGCTCCAACCTAATGTGAATTGGCCAAAGGAAGAAAAATTCGACATCATCTCTCAGTTGTGTTCATTGGCCTGGAAGGAGAAAACCAACTATGCAAAATATAACAGGACCATCCAGGTTTTAGATAAAGAAGAGAAACGTGCCAAATTCAACAATTTAGTTATGGAAATGCAATTGGAGCTGTATAGAGTTCCGGTACCACCAGTGGTTTAGTGACATGCATGGAATCTTTTTGTGACAGGGAATAATAATGTCTTTCCTTAAAACAGTTGTCTCCATTCGTTTTCAATACCATTACTTTTTGTAATGTAATAGTTTTGATGTGCATGTATATATTGACCTCCAGGTTAGTTGTGGAGGCATCTTTTGGCTATTCCCAAAAAATAGGGGAAGTAAGGGCAGTCTGGATTTTTCTTTTTGGTACGGTTGGTTGTGTAGATGGTTGGGCCTTTGTACTCATAATTTTGATATTGGATAAATAAAAAAAGTGTTTTCAGATCTTTTCATTTGTAAATGTTTCTTTAAATTGTTAATAGACTTTGGAATTTTTTGCAATTTCCTTCCAATATTGATTTTTTCATAGCAACCATATGTGTTATTATTTCTGGAACTTTGAATGCAGAATAATTCGTCTGTTGAAAAGGAAATTCACTACTCATTCTTTTTCTTATTTCTCATTATGGGTGTGGAATAAATGGGCTTTGTATCATTTGTTTGCATTCACTTCACTTTGAATCAATTCACTGCACTTACTTTCATGATCATGACTATGTGTCAATTTACCTTTTCTGCTTTCTGGTGAAAAGCATACCCAATATTTCCTATTCATTGCAAATCATTCAAAGGTAGTTGCGCCTTGTAAAATAAGTAGAGAGAACTTGCAAATATCAGTGCAAGTGACTCAATTATTAGTACTATTTGTTCTTCTCGCTGGGAATTCTAAGCCATTTTCTTTCATTCATTTTCTTTTTCGAAGGAAAAATCTGTTCACTAACATATTTTTGGTGACTCTACTAGGGAATTGAAAGATTGGTGCTTTGTTTCCAATTTTAATGGTGCCTTCCCAAAAAATAAGGCTAGTGACTCTATTTTATTTGAAGATCTCAAAAAATTGTTCAATACCGACACACCAAAGAAATCAGTTCAAACCCATAAGACAACCTATGCCAACAATTGAAGAGATATTGGCTAAAGACGACGAAATACTTCATTTTTTGTGGAGCAGTCTCAAAACTAGAATTTCCAAAGCTAAAAAGAAAGGGCTACATCCATCCCAATATCATCAATCTGCCTTGTTCAAATATTTTCATTGCAGATATTACATTCTTAAAGATCTAGAGCACAAGATTCATCAGAAAAAGGTAGAAAAGTTAGATATGCTTAAAGAAGAACCGGAGAATAAAGAGCAAGTTTCTTTTAATTTTTCTATTCTTGGTGAACAAGATTGCATACAAAGGAGTGAGATTAACAACCATCCGCTTCTTTTGAACACAATGAAAAAATATTACCAGAAGAACCCAAGGTCATTCTCATTCCAAATTGGTGCCTGGAAAAATAAAATGATGACTTTTTATGTGATATCCTGGTGATTGCAGCCACTTATGCCTCTAGTGATATGAAAGAAGATGAAGGAGAGCCTAATGAGCGAATGGATAAATTGCATTCCAAGTCTTCTTATCTTCTAAGTGATAATTTTTCTTGTGCAAGAAAAGAAGTTCTTTCTATCAAATTCAACCCCATGATTGTAGAAAATAATATTTAGAAATCAGCCACATACCCAAAGGTTGGTTTATCCTGCAACTTGCAAAAATAATTTTCAGTTCCTGATGCTTCTCCGATGTCTTCAAATTAAATCACAATGAATATTTCACCTAAAAATAATGCTAGAGTGGTCACGAATAAGAATGAACAACTGAAAGAACCTGAGAATAAAATTAATTGGTGCAGTTTCAATGCATTATATTTTCCATTAGAATCTTTTGAAAATTCAAAGATTAAGGATAATCCGCTTTTTGAAATAGATCATTCTGAATTAGTTGATGGTTTTTTTTGTCATGATAGAAATGAATTGGAAGGATATGTTCTTGAGAGAAACTCTGGAAATGATGATATGATCATACAAGGGGAAGATTATATTTTTACCAATGGTGCGATGGGTTGTTTGTTTAAGAATGAAGTTGTTGATGATTTTTCAGCTGATGAAGAAAAAGGAATGGGATTGGTGCTCGAAAAGGATAGGCTAATTGAATTGGTTGTTAAGGAAGGTGAAAATGTTTCTTGAGTAAGTAATAACTCTATGATTTCTAATGTTGATTACAATGATGATATCTCTATTTTTTGTCAAGTGAAAGTTTATTTAAGCCAAGGCATACAATTTGATTTCTTTCAAGAAGATTGGCCTCATTTATCTAAAACAAATTCTAGAAGTATGGTTGGTTATTTTCAAAAAACCATAGAGATTTATGATGAAAAACGGTTTTTCAACTATGAGCTTATACATAAGAGCTTCTTATATTTGGTGAGTCGCCATTGGACCTGCATGTTATTGCTAAGTTTGCAAGCACTTCATGAGCGTACATCTCTTTTTCATAGCGGGTCTTATTTCTCTCAGCCTATTAATGGCTTCGCATGATTCATACGGGATTTTTTGAGAGGTAAGGGGCTCAAACCCCTGTGAATATTTGTAAATAAGTTTTGGTGTGCCAGTAGTGTAGTTTTCTTTCCTATTTTCTCCATTTTTGGTTTGATCTGGCTCCTTCTGTTCCCCTGCTATTTATTTTGACTCTGTACCTAATGGACTTGGCTTGGTCTTCATCTAATATTTTGGAGTTCTCTGCATTTTACCAAAAAAATATAGTCCCTAGTCGGAGCCAATGTTATCCCCCCATTTTGAGCCTAAAGAAAAAAAATAAAAAAATTAATGCATTCCTTACAAAAACAATTAAATTTGAAAATCAATGGTAGCTGGCTCGAAATCCTATCGTGAGCATGACCCTGACCCTATTTCAAACAGTCTGTCCAGTGCTCGTTCCCATATGCTTTACCGTTTGTGAAATTTTAGGCTTCACATTTTTCTATCTATGATCCACAAACTGGGTCAAAATTGCACTTTCTAATTACTGGAGATTAAATAGTTTCTGGGTTTTTCTTGGGGCATTCAAATCATCATGCTATCCAAATTTTGTGCAAAATGGAGCTCCTCTACAAAACATATGGAGTTTTTTGTCTTTGGCTTACGACACATTTTCATACTTCTGAGGCATTGGGAGAGATCTTGAAATATTTTGCAAGCATATCGGCCCTTTATAAGAATCCTGACATTATATTTAAATGTTTCTCATCATCCTTTGTGAATTTTCATTTAAAGGTCCAAATGTTCATCTTTGACACTTTCATTGCTTGCAACATTGATTTTGAGAGCATTGAAAATAGAATGAAGAACTATTCTATATCATGTTTTATTTTTAAAACAAAGATAAATGCGAGTTTGAAATCCTTTTGGACCTGATGATCAAAATTAAGGAGTTTTTGACACCTTTGAAGTCGGATGTGGTATCGGGAAGTCAAGGCCTCTCCTCAAATTCATTGCCATAGCATATTCCAACTTGAACGTACCCAAGGAAGCAAGTGATGACCTGTTATAGATAATGTACACATGCAAAAAAATGGTCATTGGCTATGTACATGGCACACATCTCCACAATATCAGCCTTGATCGTGAATTAGGAACTTACATACACGGTTCTGCAATTCTTAAATTCTCCAACTCCCTGAAAAACTTGGAATCAAGAGTGTCTGCTTGTGGAACTCACTAAAAGACCTGACATAATTCTAAGGTCCCTCATATCTCTGACTTGCCGATGAAAAGCATGTTTGAGTGGATTAAAGGTCTACATGTTATCAGATGGTGCCAATATAAAGCCCGACTACAAAGGGCAAGTTGGGAACAAACAATGAAGGACACTGAACAATAGAGAATGTTGATGAAGAGAGCCCAAAAAGAAGATTTTATAATGTTAATATTGCTCGATGGATCAGTCATAACTTATATTCTTGAAAATGAAGAAAGACTACAATGCGTAGCGACCGGAGGTCGGAATACTCTTAAAATTCCCAAGCCAAACACAAATGGGTATAGAGGTTAATGATCTTCCCCATTTCCCCAACTAAATGCAAAAAAGATATATAGGCTTGCGAACAAAATTCTATGTGTGTGGAAGCCAAGGAAAAGTGATGGAATTATTGCTATAATTGAATTGATCAGTAGTGATATGATAGGTGTTAACCTATGTGAGAGAATTCTTTAGCTTGGTAGTATACAGGAACATATATGATGTTGTGGTATGAGTGTACATGATTGTCCAGTTAAGAAAGAATCTTGAGCACAAAGATAGGCTTGGTGCTAATGAACATTTTCCATGGTGTCTTTGAATTATATCTTTATAATTTTTTCAATATGGTACTCAAAAGGCCTCTTTCCCTTTATTCTAATATTGGGAAGATGAAAAAAACAAGAGAAAAATAACAACAGATTTCTTTAGTGTCTGCCTTGTCATCAAAAGAATTATATATCGGGAATATGGAGAGCTTCTTTATAAAAAAAAAAAGGGAAAATCAAGCTCGAAGAGAATGTGTAACTGACTTCCAAGAAACAGTTACTCCATGGGGAAGTAATGAAATTCTTTTTCCTTTTCAAGAAGCGGTTACACGAAGGAAAGATATAAAAATTTCGTGCTAGCCATTGTAAGGGGTCTTCCATCTTTTCTATCTTTTTCCTTGCTATTCGAGGAAGGAATGAGCAGTTTAGTTTTCTTTTAAACATAGTTTTGTTTTACAGGAAGATAGATTCTGTGAACTCTCATTTTGATGTTGAGGAAATAAAGAAGATTTCTCTAATCTACGAATCAGTTAATGTTTTATTTTCATTGCAATGAACTTTGGGTCTTTGTAATTGTTCTTTCATATTTTACCTGTTATATTAGGATGTGTAGATATTTATTTCTATATCTTTGAATTTGAATTAATCCATCTGTTGGAGGTACTTTGTTGCTCATCCTTTTCCTAAGTATCATTTTTGGGTGTGAGATAAGGGTGCTTTGTATCAATTGTCTACATTCACTTAATCCTGAATTTAAATCTTTTGCATCTACTTTCATGGTTACGGGTAGGTGTTAGTTGCATTTTCTTCTTTTCGGTTAAAAGAATACCCTGAGTTTTCATTCTTTGCATATCTTAAGAGGGAGTTGTACCTCTAAAATTCAGAGGAAAGTTGTCAATCCAATGGCAACTTCTCCAATTGTTAGTGTTGTTTTTTCTTCTCTCTTGGAAATTTGATACATTTCCTACATTTATTTTTCAAAGGACTAATATGTTTAATAACACTTACTTAACCATGAAATCAGCTTCTTACCCAAGAAAAATGCACCACCACTAGTACTCTTTTTGTCATTCACATCACCTTCCCAATCAACATCAGTAAAGGCACTCAAAGTAAGATCATCATCTTTAGGATACCATAGGCAAAAATTAACTGTCCCCTTCAAGTATCTAAAAATCCTCTTCACATCAATTACATGAGATTCCTTAGGATCAACTTGAAATCTTGCAACAATTCATACAACATTCATGATATTAGGTCTAGTTTGAGTCAAATAAAGCAATCCACCAATCATTGATTTGTATCTAGTTTAATTTGCTTTCAGGGAATCATCATCTTGTGTCAACTTGCATCTAGTCACCATAGGTGTACCAACTAGCTTTGAATCTTCCATACCAAACTTCTTTAGCAATTCTTTCACATACTTGGACTAAGATATGAAGATTCTTTTTTCTAGCTGGGTAATTTGTAATCCCAAAAATAATTTCATCTCACTAATCATAGACATCTCAAACTCATTTTGCATCTCATCAGCAACTTCATGCACAAACTATCATCTCCTCCAAAAGATATCATCAACAAAGATTCAACAATCAAATCTTTATCATGATCAATCATGAAATACATATTACTATCAACAATACCTTTATTAAATCCAAGCTTCAACAAATACTTGTCCAATCTGGCATACCATACTTTAGCTTTTAAGTCCATACAATGCTTTCTTCAATCGACAAACCATATTCCCTTGATCAATCAATTGAAATCCATTAGGTTGCTCAACATACACTTCTTCAGTTCACCATTTAGAAATGCTAACTTGACATCCATCTAATAAACCTTGTAGTTTTTGTAAGCAACATAAGAAATAAATAGTCTCACAACTTCAATTCTTGCAACAAGGGAAAAGGTTTCTTCAAATTCAATTCCTTCCATATGAGAATATCCTTCACACACCAACCTTTCTTTGTTTCTAACAACTTCACCTTGTTCATTCAGCTTGTTTCTAAAGCCCCATTTAGTTCCAATTACATTTTTATCCTTAGGTCTAGGAACAAGAATCCATGTATTATTCTTCTCAATTTTTGTAGTTCTTCTTTCATTGCTTCCACCCAATGTTCATCTTTGCATGCTTCATTCACACTATTAGGCTTAGTCTTTGAAATCAACAGTATTCTTCTGCAATTTTTCTCCTAGTCTAAATACCTTTGTTCTTATCACCTATAATCTGATCTTTTGAATGGTTTAGTCTTACATACCTTGGAGTTTTAGGATGTTCTTGAACTTAGCTTTGTGATCTCTCTTCTGCACTTTCACTAGTTCTTTCCTCTTGATTTTCTTCATTCCCAAATGATTTGAACTTGATTTTGAGTCTAAACTTTATTTCCTATGACTAAATATTCTGATCATCTGAATCATATCCATTGGTTCTATATGGTCTAGCGGTGTCTTCATCAACCTTGACATTTCACTTTCAACTACTTCCTCAATCTCTTATTGTAGCACTGGTAGGCCTTTCTCTTAGTAGAATAACCAAGAAAGATTCTTCATCACTTCTAGCATCAAACTTTCCTATCTCTTCATCTCTTTTGATATAGCATTTACTCCCAAAGATTTTGAAATATCTAACATAGGATATGAAAACTATAGCTCAAAAAGGGTCTTACTAGTATTTGACTTGTACCAGTTGAGAAATGGAAATAGTACAGTACTTTCTATCCAATAGATATGAGGGATATTTCCTTCTAGCATCATAGTCCTAGCAGCACCTTGAGCTATCATGTTCTTCCTTTCCACAACTCCATTTTTTTGAGGGGTCTGCAGGGCAGATAATTTTCTCTTTATCTCATGCACTTCACAAAAAGAATTAAACTCATGGGAAGTGACTTCACCACCTCTATCTAATCTCAAACATTTAATCTTCAGACATGTCTCTGTCTCAACCATAGCCTTAAAAATATTGAACTTCTCTAGAGATTTAGATTTCTCCCTTAAGAAAGTAACCCACATCATTCTAGAGTAATCATCAATAAGTAACATGAAGTACATATCTCCTTGTAAACTTTTGACTCTAGAAGGACCACACAGATCAATATGAACAAGCTCCAACACTTCATTTGACCAATGTTGTTTGCTCTGAAATGAAATTCTAGTTTTCTTCCCCAACTTCCATTCCTTGCATATAGTGTTAGTAGGCTTTGCCAACTTAGGAAGATCTCTCACTACTTGAGTAGAAATTATCTTGATAATATTGTCAAAGTTTACATGACACATTCTCCTATTCCACAACCAACTTTCATCAACTTGAGCAATCAGACAACTTTTATTAGTAGAATTCAGGTGAAAGATGTTACCTTTTTTTTTGTACCTAGGCAATCACATTTCCGGAACTCCCCAATATTCTACACTTTCCATACTTGAATTGAAGATTGTATCCCTTTTCAACCATCTTTCCAACACTTAAAAGATTATGCTTCAAACCTTCCACATAAAGATCATCAGTATTATTCTTACCATCAAGAGAAATCATCCTCTTCCACAGGATTACACTACTTTATCATCACCAAATCTTACAACACCACCATCATACTTTTCCAAGCTCACAAATTTTCTTTTATCACCTATCATGTGATGAGAGCATCCATTGTCAATCGCCCATTCACCTATTTCTTCAACTCGAGCAGCTAGGGATTTCTCCACATTTGAGCAACTAACAAATTCAATAGGTGCAGGATCACTTTCCTTGATAGAAATAAATGCCCATTCATCTTCACTTGCATTCGCTTTATCAGATTCATCATCTATCACACCTTCATTAGTAGCATAATAGCACTTTCTTTGAATATAGGCTTGTTAGGTTTTAGATTAGGAACTCTTTCCAGACACCTTAATGCAAAATGACCTATCTTATTGCAAGCAAAACATTTAAGAGGCAACTTTTCTTTATACTTACCTTCTTCTCAAGCTTCCCTTTTGACAATAAGTGCTTCAAGATCCTCTAGCTTTCTCTCCTCTTCTTCAATCTCTCTCATTTCCTCCTCATACTTGAATACCTTTCTAGAAGAAATTTTAGCCAGATCATATCTCTTTTTATCTCTTTCGAAAGTAGTAGCCTTGAATGCAAATTCTATCTTAGGAAGAGCATCACCAAATTCACTCAACTCAAAAGCAATAAGCTTACCAATCAACATATCTCTAGTTACATTTGTTACAGTTTGTAGCTCCTAAATGGCAGTAGCTTTGACTTTGTATGCAGCAAGCAAGGATCTAAGCACTTTAGCAACAATCTTTGATTCTTCCAATTGTCCACCAGCACATCTAATACCACACACAAGTTCATTCACTCTTTACATGAAAGAAGTAATGTTCTCATCATCACCCATTCTTGACATTTCATATTTCCCTTTCAGACTTTGCGACTTAGAAATCTTCACATTAGCATCACCTTCATACAAATTTTCCAACTTTTTCTAGATCTCATAAGCAGTCATCAGATCCATAACATTTGTCATCTGAGAAACAGTCAGAGCACTTAACAATGCTTCCTTATCCCTAATATTGTACTCAGCTTCCTTAATCTAATCTTGAGTAGAAGGACCATTATGTGGAATGATATACGTATTCTTTGTAATTTTCCAATAAGGTTCACGAATGCATCTCAGATGACACTCCATTCGAGCCTTCCATAGAGAATAATTTGTTCCATCAAATCTCAGACTATCCTTCTTGTATGTTGCCATCCCGGATCCTCAAGTTGTTAAACTTCTTCCAAGGAACCTGCTCTGATACCAATTGTTGGAAACTCAAGGGCAGACAAGTGAGAGGGGGGGTGAATTAGTCATCATAGAATTTCAAACTTATTCAACTTATTAACCTTATTCTCAAATTTGATCAATAACCATGAGTGCATAATTCAACAACACATCAGAAACACTCATAACACCAATATTTTTTATGTGGAAACCATGTTAGGGGAAAAACCATGGTGGAGGTCAGTCCACAAGATTATACCCTGTTAAAAGTAAAAAGAATAATATGGGGAATGCACATGTATTCAGGTGCACTTCCTAGAGCTCACTTCTCAATTACAAAAGGAAGACTCGCTATCTTATAGAAATATTTGGATTTCATCTACAGAATTTGAACTGAGAAAATAGCATCTGCTAATGCCAGATTACAGTTCTAGTTAAGCACATGAATACTTCTTCACACTCTACTTCTACCTTCGAATGATATGAATATTATTCACACATAGGACTCACACACTTCACACACTCATTCCTTCAAATAATAAAACAATCACTTATATATATCCACAACAAAGTGCATATTCGCTACATATCAGCCTCAATAAAATATTGAAATAAATACAAACTATATTGAGAAACAATAAATAAATTTCAAGAAAATCAACCAAGTTCAGCCACAACATAGTGAAGACCCAAAATAAAATTCTCAAACACACACCACCTTCAAAAATTAATCCTCAAAGATCCACAACACGCTACAACACCTTATCGTAGAACATTAAAAGCATGGTGCATGAAAATATCCAGTAAATGAGAACAACAATCAATGAGACATACAACATAGATAGAGCATGATCTAGAAACGTCCACAAACATCATGAATCACGAGCTTGTCTGCAATAGTTGAACTTACTAGATTCACCATCTTTTATTCAAGGCAGCCAAGCAAAACAGCAAAAATTATTGACTCTGGCTAGCTACATAACTCGACCAAATCTTCACGGATCTACAAGAACTTAATGTGGATAGACTAGATATACTTGGAAAGAAACCCTTTAATCCACAACCTATGATCATCAATGTACTAATCTCGCCAATAGGCGGAACTTCACTTCACCACTGACAACCTGAAACTTACTTTATTACAATTTTCTCAATATCCTTGACATATACAACCTCTAATACATTAATGCCAATAGTTTTGACATCAATGAAAACCACATTTCAGAAACACAACCACAAAATCCAATAGATATTAGGTGTAGAGGTCTTTAAAATACATTGTGGGATCACCCTCTTAGGTTTTGCAGATCCCAAAGTGTAGGAGGAAAGCTTTGCTTCTTTCACTCATTCATTGGCCAATCCCTTTGGGTTGCTAAGGATTGGAAATGGTAGTTCCATAGGAAATTCTAAAGATCGGCTTTGTTCTTAAAATCCTGTGAATGACAATGGCCCCATGGATGAAGAAGCTTATATTGAAGAGGATGAAGAAGAAGCTTATATTGAAGAGGTACAAACATTCAGCTGTTAAGAAATATGATTTGAGGGATCTGCCACATAGACATCCATAGGCTAGAGGCCCCTTCACCACTTCTATTCCTCCAAACAACTTCACTACACCTCCAGATCCCAATGCCAACAATAATCCAACATATCCTCATGTGTCTAGGTAGTACCTAGTACCTATCTAAGGATCAAAGACCCATGGAACTATCAAAAGGGCGGACTACTGAAACAAGAGAAGATAAAGTAGTGGAATACCCAAAAGAGGCTCCTGTTGATCTAAGTACAAAACAATTGGCCACATATGTTGTAGAAGAACTCAAGAAGCTAAAGGTAAGTCTATCTGCATTTGAATTATTGAGAGTCCCAACTATTAGAAATGCAGTTCTAGGAGCTTACAATGTAAGTTCAGTATCACAAGATAAATCAGTCAATGAGAGTGTCAATAAAGCATCTAGTTCCCAAGTAGTAAAGAGCCAAAATCAGATTCACATACCACTTGGAGATAAAGGGGAAAAGGAAGATAAAACTCAAGTTGCTTAGTTGGATACTCCCTTGACTTTGTTTCAGGGGAAAACGGACACTCCCCCATTTCTGATCTTTGTCCATATATTTAGTAAGAACTTGCACAATTTTTTATTGGATTTAGGTGCTTCTACCAATGTAATGCCCTTTGGTGTCTGTAGAGCTTTAGGTATTACCCTTTTTGATTCCCAAAAGAAAGTTACTCAGCTGGATAGAACTAAGGTTAATGTTGTAGGGGAATTGAACATGATTCATATGCAGGTTGCCTCTAACCCTAGAATTCAACAAGTTATTAATATACAAGTGGCTGATATACTTGATGCTTATGGTCTGATTTTGGGAAGAGACTTTACTAGGGCTTTGAATGGATATGTATCAACCGATCATTCTCATATGTGGCTTCCCTGTAAGGGAGTACCGAATCAGATCAAAGATTGAAAGAGCCGGGATGAAATATATGATTACAGAATATCAAAATACTTCGAATGAAATATTGATATCAGAGGTGAGTATGGGTAATTACATACTTGCAACCCCTTTTGAGGAATCTGA
>VDFB02294305.1:0-20143 GCA_007258455.2 Sequoia sempervirens | reverse complement strand
TTGGGACCTTGTTGTTGAGAGAGTTCTTTACAACAAAAGTTTTATTTTGAGAGAGATTAACCCTTCTCAACTAGCCCTAAAGACTAAGAAGGTTGAATCAGAAGCTCATGAGGGACTTAGAGAGGAGGAGAGCTACTATAGTTTTGATAGTTTGGAAGAGGAGGTAGAACGGGGATAAACTTTGGTGAGTTTTTTTTCCTTAGTTGCCAAGCTGACATTTATTAGGTTATTGTTATTTGTAGCAAAAAAAATTGATATAGAGATAGAACAAATGGATGTGGAAACAAGATTCCTACATGGTAACTTAGAGGAGATTTATGTGACATGTTGTAATGTCTTTACGATATATGACTGCCAATGTATCTTAAACCTTTCACAAGTATATATTGTAAGTGATATGCCTTGATACCATTGTAATGCCTTGAGCCAAATATTAATGGTAATATTCCTTAAATCCCCTTCAAATATATATTTGAAGTGATACGTTATGATACCACTATAATGTTCCAATTGAAATTTTAATGCAAATATTTTTGTAAACCCTAAAACCCATTAATGTTTACACAACCACCTTCATAGCTAAATGTTGAACTTTAGATTTAATTATTTTGCCCTAATCTAACAAACTCTAAATCTGCGGGTAGGGTTCATCATTAAAGATTGATTTCAGATTTAAATGTCTACCTCATCTTGCAAAACCCTAGATGTCTCACAATTTATACATTAATATTGATAACCCAACAAAAATATTTTAGATTTATGTAATTTAGTCAAATCATGAGCAATCACGACTTACATTCTTACTAGAGAGGAGCAATCACGAGAAGAATGCAACATTGCAGCAAATGACCTTGATGAATGCGTAGAAGCATATTCAAGAATTGATCATGACCTTAGAAGACAAATTCTATTTAGAGAATATTATGATGCAAGATCAAGAAATACCTCAAGAGGAGAAAGAAGGCAGCCCAACAAAGATTTACAACAAAGAGTAAGGTGGGTGACTCTTACCACTTTTGATGGTTTGGGGAAGGTTATTGCACAAACATGGATCCAAAAATGGACATCTATCTTTCTCTTAGTCCCATGACGTAAGATAAAGTTATTAAATTTTCCATTCTTCACTTAGAGGGAACAACACATGAATGGTGGCATCATGGGCTAGTTACTCAAGGGTATCATATAATTGTAACATACATTGACTTCAGAGAAAGACTCATAGAAAGGTTTGGTAGAAAAACTTGGAGATACATTTTAAGGATTTATCACAACTAAGGCAACGAGGTATAATAGAAGAATATGTAGTGAAATTTCAAAGAATATCAATTATGGTACCAAATATTACGTTAAAAAGGCTTAAGTTTTTATTTATTGAAGAACATTCAAAATCACTTAGGGGATTGGTTCGAGCTTTTGAACCGTCATCTCTACAAGATGCTATTCGAAGAGCTTTAAATTGGAAGACATCACACCTAGAAACTAGACCTATCCCAAGAATATACCACCAGGATCGCACGAGCAACCTGTTTATTAGGATAATTTGCAACCACAGGCATTACCTCTTCAATCCTACAAAGTGGAAGCATCCGAGAGCGAGCTTCAAAGGAAGAAATTGTGTTTTAATTGTAGGGGACCATGGGAGTCGAGTCATAGATGTTTTGAGAAGGAATAAGTATGCCACATAGAGGCAATGACAAATGAAGAATCAAAGGAAGAACTTGAACCTAAATGGAAGACAAGGAAATAAGAAGCAAAGTTCGCAAGGGGAACATTGGCAACACTTTCAAGGGCATCCACATATCACCCTTTTCAAATTCGTGTTGTTTTACAAGGTCATAAGGTGATTGTTTTAATTGATAGCAGTGCTACACATAACTTCATTGATGGAGGTCTAGTGATGAGGATGGAATTAAAGGCTGAAACTTTTAGGGGTTTAGGGTAGTTATGGCTGATGGGTTCAGTACCCCTTGTACACAAAGGATTCAATAGTTGGACATCACCTAGGAAAACAACAAATAAGTGAAGATTTCTATGTGATAGGCATGGGTGATAAATATGTGGTTTTAGGCATTCAATGGTCACATTCTTTAGGAATATATTATGAATATTTTCAAAAGATGGAACTATGTTTCCAACACAATGGCAAGGAAGTGATTTTACAAGGTCTATCAGATGGATCTCCAAGGGTTGTGACGACCAAAAAGGATGGAGAAACACATTGAGACATGAGCAAATAGAACGGGCTGATAAAAAACAAATAGAAGCTATACTAAGTGAAACAAAAGATATGAAATTATTTCAGAAAAGAACATCACATTTAAGGTCATAGATGTGTGTCATGCTTCTAATTCTCATCCTTAATTTAAGGAAAGCTCTTCTTCCTACTTTGCCTCATGGAAATATCCATGAAACAATGCAAATGTTGGGCCAACCAAACTAGTTCCTTGTAGATACAGTCATAGTTGAAAAGCTCGCCAAGCTTGAAAAACTTGATTTGGCAAAAACTCGGCAAAAACTCGGCAACTTAAAAAATTTCTTGAACTTCATTAAAAGCGCATTTATTTTGCAAAAATTCAATGATAAGATGCATCCAATGAGTCAATAAATGAGTACTTACAAAATGACTTCCTCATGTGGAATGCCCAATGCGTTGATACTGATAGTCTGAAACAAAATGAAAATAGCAAATTGTTTTTGTAAAACTGAAAGTAAATACTACATTAATATATTTCAGTTTTTACAAATTCACATCTTCCTCTTCCCTTGTCTAGTTCTCACTAGGGGAGAGTGTTTAGTTGTAGGACTTTGTTGTGGGTCCTCAACCTCCATCTTGGATTTAGATGTTGCTGGTGGTGGCATTGGCAATGACTCCTCCTTAGGCTCATCCTCAATGTCATCCAATGAGAATGCAAATCCACCCCACTCCATTGCTTGTCGCTCTAAATCATAGATATCATCCTCAGAAAACAATGGAAGTTGCTCATCCTGCCCTATCCAATCACTGTATGGATCTATCTCATTCAAATCAATTGGATTATCTGATATTTCCTCTACCTTTCTTGTGCACAATTGAATATTATATTGCACATAGACAAGGTCATTGAGGCGTTTCTGAGCTAGTTTGTTCCTCTTCTTTGTGTGGATGGCCTCAAACAAGCTCCAATTGCGCTCACAATTGGACGAACTACAAGGCTGGCATAAGACATGAAGGGAAATTTTTTGGAGATTTGGGGTATTTCCACCCCAATTTGTCCACTAAACATCTACAAAAAAATAATTAAGAGTTAGAAACTTAGAAAGGAAAGTCAAAAGTTCAAAACATATTTGATCAAATTATCAAATTATCAATATTTGTAACTTGTAACTTGTAAATTTCAATTTTTTATACTTGGTGACTAATTGTTTATTGCTCTCTTTGCTAGCTCTGAAGAAAAGAGTGCACCCCTTTTTTCCCTTATAATTTTGCAATTCATTAACAATGAGGTGTGCCACCTCAACCTTGGGTGTCATCCTCTGAATGCAAGTAGTAAGGTCCTCCATAACCTCTCCATTTGGATTTGAGTAGGTGCCTGAATGGAAGAAATGGGGGTTCAAGAAGTACCCTGTTGCATGGATGGGTTGGTGGAGTTGATGGTTCCACCTCCTATTAATAATCTCCCAAATGGGAACAAATTTGAGGTTCCCCCCCTTATAATAATTTCTTATAGCCTCCATGGCCTCATAAAGATACCCCGTTGGGGTTTTATCCCCATCCACCAAGTGGAGAACTCTAACCAAGGGATTCGACACCTACAATTAGAGTTACAAATTTACAATAAAAGACATTAAAAAAATTATTCAATTTGTAAATTCAAAGATTTGAAGTTACCTTCACAATCTCTATAGCTCTTTGTGCAAATAGGTTGTCGAAGACAATGCGTGCAACCCTCTCTCCTTCTGGCTTCTTCGAATAAGTTGAGTCTAGCCATGCTTGACTCACAAACATTTGTTTCAAAGCTGTCAATGAACCAAGAATGCTTTGCAACGTCAAGAAAATCATTGCAAACCTTGTCACACCGGATCTCACCAACTCTTTCCCTTGGGTGTGATCCCTCATCAAGTGAAGAACCCAAGGGTGATTGTAGATAAATTTAGTGATCCTCCTTGCATCCTCTACAATCGGTGTGACCCAATCTAATTTGCCTATGTCCTCCAAAAGAAGGTCAAGGATATGTCCGGCACAAGGTGTCCAAAAAGTGTGGTGTTTATCTTGGAGGATTCTTCATGCTGCCACATATGTTGCTGCATTGTCAGTTATGATTTGCACCACATTTTCAATCACAACCTCCATGCAAACTTGCTCCAAATCCAAATTTTCTCCATTTTTGACTATGTTGGAGGCATCCGCTAATTTCAAGAACACCACCTCATTTTTGTAAGCAACCAAATAATTAATGATGGTACGGTTGTTACCATCCATCCACCCATCAGAAAGAATAGTGCAACCATATTTTTTCCATTCTTCTCTTTGTTCTTCTACTGCTGCCCTTGCCCTTTCAATTGCATTATTAAGCAACCTACAAGTACAAAGTGAAATTAAGTACACAATTTTAATTTGTTAATAAAAAAATAGCTTAAATTCATTATAAATTGCTATAAATTAAACTTAAAGAACATAATTTATCAAAAAAATTAAATTAAGTTTAACTAACTTTCCACTCGAGTCTGTGCGAGAAAGCGCCTTGTAGCCTTTTCTTGCAAATGTCAATGCAGTAACCAAATTGTGCCAGTAAGGAGAACTTGCCACATTGAAATGGATGTTGAAATACCAAAAATCCACTCAAGCAATGTCTACTTGCTCATGGACCTCCCTATTCCACCCAGTTGCCTCTAAGGAAGGTTGTGCACTAGGTGTGTTTCTAGGCACAAAAAAATCATGCATGCGTGTAGGTGCTGATCCTAGTGCTCTACTAGAGGTAGATGAAGGGCTCGTGGTGGTGGTGGGTTGCCTTCGCATATGTGGACCACGGAGAGAGCTCACTATGCCCTAGACTACATCATCCAACTCAAGGCTGACTGGAGCACCTTGAGAAGAAGCAATGGCTGCTTGCATTGCTACCTGCTCCCTCTCTTTTTGCAAATTTTTTCCTTTTGTAGTTGCAAGTATGGCATTCATTTGTCTTTTTATTTCTTTTGTGGTGTTAGGACAAGGCTTAGCATCATGATGAAGGATGCTTGCAAGGTGGTATTTGAGGTGATTGATGCCTCCATGTAATACTCTTTCGCATTTAATGCAAAAATTGAGCTAGGTTCGGGTCCTTGATAAGCATATTTCCAAGTAGGATCTCTAGCTCTTGGAGGACGATTGCCTACAAATGGTGGGGGCACAGATGGGGCAAAGCTTGAGGTAGAACTAGATGCAAAAACTTCTCTATTTGCCATTATCAATTAACCTACACACACAAAGTGAAAGCGCAACTTGTTAGTTTTTTAATAGAAAATTTAAAAACCACCTAAATTAGATTAAATCAAAATAGATTACTTTAAATTAGTAAAAATCTAAACTAATCTAAGATTCTATACATTTTCATTTAAAAAAAAAAAACTTAGGGTTTGAAAAAAATGCGAAAACAATGAAAAAAATAAAAAAAAACCTTAAAATTATCAAAAATTCTTAAGCTAATATAAAATTGTAAACATGTTTTTCAACAAAAAAGAGGATTCAAAGTTAAAAAAATAACTAGGGTTTGAATTTTTTTTGAAAAAAATGAAAAATTCAGAAAAATGTCAAAATCTTGTTTTGATCAATATAAATGTAACATTAATGATGTTTTTTAAACATACAATCGGCAAAAATGAAGAAAAAAATTAAAAAAGGGAAAGAATAAGAAAAATCAGAAAACCTACTTGGAAATCCAATTTGCCTTAGAAATTTGATGAAAATCCCCTTCAAATCTTGTCTCCTTGATGCAAAATCGCTGTAAATAGGTGCAAAATTGTTTGGAGTGGGTTTTTGCTAAAGGAGAGCAAGTGAATCAGTGAAAAAACAAAACAAAATGACCTTTTTCCGGCCGTGGGCCACTTAACCTAGTAGATAGACAAGGCGTTGAACTCCGTTTAGGGTCGTTCTCAAAAGAAATGTGGTCTCATGGTGATGGAATGGCATGATCTAATGCCATGACAAGCAAAATTGTTATGGATTGTCATGGCATTCCATCACCATGAGACCACATTTCTTTGAGGAAATTTTTCAACCAGCTCACTGCCTTGTCTATGCTATTGCTTACTATTATGCTTTGATAGATTTTTTCCAAGCATCTATAGCTTGTACAAAATCACCTGTTTTAGGCTTTTAGCCATAGCAGCAAGGCAGCGAACTATTTGCTAAAATGCTTTGGTAGACATGTATGAAAAATGTGGTAGCATAGACAAAGCAGTGAACTTTTGAAAAAATGGCTCAAAGAAATGTGGTCTCGTGGTGATAGAATGTCATGACGAATGCCATGACAAGCGAATTCCTATGGATTGTCATGGCATTCCATCACCATGAGACCACGTTTCTTTGAGGCATTTTTTCAACCAGTTCATTGCCTTGTCTATGCTATTGCTTATTATTATGCTTTGATAGATTTTTGCCAAGCATCCATAGCTTGTTCCAAAGCACCTGTTGTAGGCTCTTAGCCATAGCAGCAAGACAGTGAACTGTTTGATAAAATGCTTTGGTAGACATGTATGAAAAATGTGGTAGCATAGACAATGTAGTAAACTGTTTGAAAAAATGCCTCAAAGAAATGTGGTCTCATGGTGATGGAATGCCATGACAATCCAAGGAATTTGCTTGTCATGGCATTCCATCACAACGAGACCACATTTCTTTGAGGCATTTTTTCAAACAGTTCACTGCCTTGTCTATGCTATTGCTTATTATTATGCTTTGGTAGTTTTTTTCCAAGCATCCATAGCTTGTTCGAAAGCACCTGTTTTAGACTTTTAGCCATAGCAAAGAAGGGCAAAGGTACCGCTTTGATAAAATGCTTTGGTAAAAACATGAATGAAAAGGAAGATAGACAGGTGTTGAACTGCTCGGGGTGGGCTCAGCCTGAAAAATGTGGTCTCATGGTGATGGAATGCCAACAATCCATAGCAATTGTTTGTCATGGCATTCCATCACCATGAGACCACATTTTTGTTGGCATTTTTTTCAAACAGCTCATATTGCCTTGTCTATGCTATTACTTACTATTATGCTTTGATAGATTTTTTACAAGCATCCATATTTGTTCGGAAAAGCACCTGTTTTAGGCTTTTAGCTAAGGCAGCAAAGGCAAATGGACTATTTGATAAAATGCTTTGATAGACATGTATGAAAAAATGTGGAATAAAGGTATCGACTGTTTGAGGGTCGCCTCAAAGAAATGAGGTCTCATGGTGATGGAATGCCATGACAATCAGATATTTTTGATTGTCATAGCATTCCATCAGGTCATGAGACCTCATTTCTTTGAGGCATTTTTTCAAAGAGTTCACTACCTTGTCTATGATATTGCTTACTATTATGTTTTTGATAGATTCTTTCCAAGCATCGATAGCTTGGTTCAAAAGCACTTGTTTTAGGGCTTTAGCCATAGCAACAAGGTAGCGGAACTCCGATGGCAAAATGCTTTGGTAGACATGTATGAAAAATGTGGTAGCATAGACAAGGCAGTGAACTATTTGAAAAAATGCCTCAAAGAAATGTGGTCTCATAGAATGCCGTGACAAGAAAATGCAATTGGCAGCTGCTTCTAGTTATTAGTTATGCAATTTGAAGTAATTGCGTAACTGCTTAGGTTGACTTTGTAAAAACTATATTGTAATTGAAAATTTGTCATCTATCAGCATCTAGTTATTAGTTATGCAATGTGAAGTAATGCTTTGAGTTTGAAAGATGTGCAATGCAATGTAATCAACGATATGAATATAAACTACAAAAATCTACTTTTTACAAATCATTAGTTAAACTCTTTATTTTATTTGCTCTCTATATCTCTATGCCATGGAAATGCCTTTCAATTTAAAAAAAAAAAAGTTTTTATCTCTTGTTCTACAATGTTTTACCTTTTAAACCGATTTTTCCCAATTTTTTCTCGGGATTTTTTTCAAAAATCTTATGTTTTGGTTTGCCTGATTTTTTTTCCCCAAAAGATTTTTGTTTTCGCTATGCCTTCCATCACATAAGGTGGTTGACTAAAAGCAAGTGGTGTTGAAAAATTGGGATATAGCTCCTAAGTGTACCAACTTGGATGCATTTGTTTTAAAGCTTGCTAGAGTTAGTATAGATGACAACAAGGCTCCTACACATGATGGTCATGTAGCTAGTGGGAGTAGTACTGCGGTTGTTTGTGGTTCAAATGAAGCTGACTTAGATCTAGATGCTTTTGATGGAGAGCAAGATATGATTTTTTGATTGTATTTATTATTTTCAAGTTTTGTAATGATTTGTCATATAGATATATGATATAACTTTGAATTATCAAGTATCTAATATATTTTAAATTTTGTATAATCATTAATCATATGTGTGCGTGTGTGTGTATAGAGCCATATTAGCATACCCGGTCAAGAAATTGTCATATTGGTGTACCCAAACCAGCAAGCAACTTCATCTTTATTGATTTATTTTGGTGTTGACAGATCTGGGTTAAGATTTGTAAATCCAATCATTTGATTAATGTGCAGGGCTATATCCTCGGCAATTTTATTATTGCATCTGGTTCGTATACAAGTTCATTTACAGCCCAGTTTGCGTTTATGTTCCAGGCACACCACCTTTACTTTTTCCGTCACTATTCACCAGATCATCTCTGGTTGTAGCTTGCATTTTCACTCTTCTTCTCCACTCTGACAAATATCACAAAATCATCAGTCTAATTTGACAATACTAGGTTAGACCATTGTTGCTCAAATGCTTGAAATGATCAAAGCATGTTTCAACCTTCACTAATATGCTAGGTTCTCCATGATCAATATCCTTTCAGAAATTTTCAGCTCTATCAATTTGGCTTGTGATGTTTCTTATTCAACCATTTATTGTTAAAAATTTCTCGATCAGTTTGATATCAATTTCACAAGAATCTCCTAGACAGGCAAGGCATATGCCATCTTACTGTTATTTCTGCTAAGGTGTCCTAGTTTTACCTCTTGCAAAGTGGCTAGCATTTTTTTGGCCTCCTCAACTAAGTCCATGGCCCATAGATTAATATTTCTATAAATTGCCTCAGTGAGAATAATTGTCTTCGATAAGCGACAATCATCTACTATATTTTATATTACTCTTTCCAAGCACCACTTTGAGGCTATGGCTTTGGTTGGACATTCCAGCTCTGCACTTGTTGCATTTCTCTGTACACCCTAATGACATTTGTACATGGTGTTAGTCCTGAGTGTTGCCCTTTAATATATTCTTTCGTCATATGAATTCAATAATGCAATTTACTCTTTTCTTCTGGTCAATTATTTCCTTATAAATTCATGGTGTCTTAGCAGTAATTTTGGTTAACATCTTTCTCAAGATTGGGGGTCCCTGCGACAGGGGAGGGATAATTGGGAAGTCCAATTGTTCTCCTTTTGGTCAAGATGAAACTTCCGAGTCAGCCAAAAGGATTGTATGGAAGAGAACAGGTATAAAAGTGGATTTGTTTCCAAACAAAGAGGATATTCATTGATCACTTTAATGATTCAATAAAGTTTGGTATATTGCATATAGATGAACAATACACATGTCCTAGTACTTCTAAGAAACCTGTTGAGTATTTCAAATTATCGACTTTGCATAAGATAATATTTTCAATATATTGTAGGGTCAGACAGGATAGCTGACTTGCAATTTTTTCCTTTTCTTTTCTGGAATCCTTGAAGTGTGCTACTGGATCAAATGTTTGATCTTTTGACCAACTTGCATGGATTAGAATACAACAACATGTTATGGTTGCTTATCGTGTATAGATCATTTAAGTTGGATGCAAAGTGTGATGGTAACTTGTTTCATATGTTATGACTGGACAAAATTCAAAACTATTGCTAACCATAAAAGATCCATGAAGTAAGTTTTTTTTTCTCCCTAAATATTAATTTTAGTTTTGGATATGAAAACACATATTTTGGATCATATATTTGATCTTTTGACCAACTTGCATGGATTAGAATACAATAACATGTTATGATTGCTTATTGTGTAAAGATCATTTAAGTTGGATGCAAAGTGTGATGGTAACTTGTTTCATATGTTATGACTTAACAAAATTCAAAACTATTGCTAACCATAAAAGAACCATGAAGTAAGTTTTTTTTCTCCCTAAATTCTAATTTTAGTTTTGGATATGAAAACACATGTTTTTACATTCAAGTGTACTTAGAAAGACAATCCTGAAATGAAAACAATTTTGTGGGTAGTCACATGATTCAGACACTGCTTGTACTTCACAAGGCAAGTGACTTGGAACTTGGCAAGAGATTCAACAATTACATGTTCCATAAAAATATCATAATTTTTAAATTTTCATAATTGAGTATTGAGTCTAACAGATCCTATGGGACAAGTGTAGGTGAGTTTGGTAATTCTGGCTTAATCTAACTATTTTAGAAATTCAAGAAAATTTGATTTTGATGACAGAAATTGATGGCACTGTATGCAGGAGTTTGTTTTGTTGTCAAGTGTTATCACATATATCCTAGAAGCATGGGAATTACCGAACCATTATCACAAATTTTTTTATGTATCAGAACGTTATAACAAATTTAACTTGGTTGAATCTATGCTAGTTTTTCCCATTTAATTGCTATGTTTTTAGTTTCTGGATCTTCTTTGAGTCTTTATCATATCTTGTTGCCATGCTTGACGGCTTTCCAACAGAACTATCATATAATATTTGACAAGTTTCCTTGCACTTAATCAAGAGTCATAAATTGTTGACTTCTGTTGAAATATGTAGCATGAATTAGGGTATGCCTTGTTGATTCTTCAAATTGAGTAACTTATATAGGCTGTTGGTGGTATGCCTTGTTGATTCTTCAGATTGAGTAACTTATATAGGCTGTTGGTGTTTTATTTTTGTTCACTTGTAAGCTTTGCATTCCAATATCATTGAATTTTAATGTTATACATTACAAGATTATGAGAGGATGGGTTTTCAGCTTGGTTGCAGGTTTCATATACATCTTGGTTTCTGGATGCTTTTAACTATGCAATTGCAACTGGTATAAATGTGCTGAACCTGAGCATTGGGGGGCCTGATTACTTGGACCGTCCATTTGTGGAGAAGGTAATGTGTTTTCTACCAAAGTTTCAGACAATGCTTTTAAGCACCCTTTAAAGCATTTAAGTAGTTATATATTAGGGATTTTAGGCTTCTACAGTAAATACATGAAATCTATTCTTCTGGAAATGGCTTTAGATGCAAAATAGTAAACTTGATGCTTGAGATTGCAACATGGGTTTGATTAGGATGACATTATGTTAGGATTATGATCTTGAGCTCTTTAGATCGACAGTTCTATTAAGTACTCAAGATGTAGATTGGGCTTCAGATTTTGGAGGAAACAGTAATTAATAAATAACTAAAACTAGCCATCAGAAACTAGCCGTCAATAAGCTAGTTCTAATCAATCAATCAATTAAAACATTAATTCTTTAATAAATAATTAAAGCTATAATTAAATAATCTAATAATTGATTATTCCTCCCAGGTTGAGGGAGCTGCTCCAAATTTGAGCATGATCGGTCTCCATGATTGACTTAAGCTTAGACCTTTGTTTTGTCAAGTTGTTTGGATGTTTTTCAATCTCCAAAGGCTCCCTTAGTCGCCCCTTGTAAAACTGAGCTTCCTTAGTGATTCCCTGCTACCTCGATACAAATGCGGTGTTTCCCAAATGTTGGTGGCTTTCTTTTCACAAATGTTGAGATTTACTATAGATATTGAGGCAATTTCAGTCAGTCATTTTCAGTCAAACTCTGTTTAATTCAGTCAATATCAATCAGTACTTGGTGATTTTACTAGTACTTGACCAGCACTTGGCAATGCCTAGGCAAAAATGTCATGAAGTAAAGAAGATATCTGAATTTCATCAAAAATGATTTTTCTCATTCTGTTATGCACTGCCAAAGGTTATGTAGCACTGCATCTTGCTGGAAAGTGTCACAAGGATTGTTAGTGAATTGAGCAATCTTCATTCCATGGTTGCTTTTTAAGATTCAATAAAGTAATAATGAATAATTGATCCAAAACTTTCCATTTGAATTTAAGTCAAGTCTTCCATTTGCTCTGGCATCGTTGCAGCCATCAGTGCACAAGGGCTTGGATTATCTATCTGTTATAATGTTATTTAGCTAAGAAGAATTACAAAATTTATTTATGACCTTGTACTTGGATCTCAATTTACAGAAAAAAATATGGCCATCTGAATGGGTACACAAATTATGTGAAAATAATGTGGGCTTAATACATTTAATAGATTCATTCCCTAAAAAATACAAGGGAAGGAAAACTTGGGTGAGATTAATATGGTGAAAAGGCTTTATAAATTGAAATTCTTAGGTGATATGGCTTTTTGTAGCTAGTCCTTTGTCATGGAGTAGAAAATATACATGGCCAATGAATAATACATAGAGGCTATTTCTGCCTTACTCATAAGATTATTTGATTATGGTCTCAATGAATCTTTGGAGGGACTCAATTCTTGTTTATGTAATTTGTCCTTGCTATTTGACCTTGTGTTCTATTTTCAAAATTTTAGTTTCTTTTTCTTTTTTGCTTAGTATATCTTGGTGACATTATGAGTTACCTTTAGTGTGGTGTGGGGGGGATCTTTGTTGGGTAATGTTTGAATGTACCTCTTAATAATAACACTATGACCTTGCCACCTGTTTGCTAGAGTTATGGGATGCCTTATTGTAGTGGGGAATTTGAACTTGATTCATGCAATTACTATTATTCTTCATTACCTGTAATAACACTATGACCTTGCCACCTGTTTGCTAGAGTTATGGGATGCCTTATTGTAGTGGGGGATTTGAACTTGATTCATGCAATTACTATTATTCTTCATTACCTGTACCATAGTTCAAAAATCAGACTCAACAATAACTTGGCTGACCCAAAAATTTAAAAACTCGGGACTCAACAATAACTTGAGGAAAAACTTGGCAGTAACTCGACAAATTTATTGAACATTTAAAAATACACAATTTTTAAAAAATGTTATTAAAAAACACACATATTACTGATTTCCTAAATATATAATTCAAAATTAGAGTTCAATACATATCAATGACCAAAAACAATTTTTTAGACTTGCCAAATCTCCTACTTTTAGATGCCATATTTTTTCATAAACCCAAAAATGGAAATAGAGCCTAGCTAGATGAATAACAAGAAAAAATTAATCATCTATATATTTCTTCTCATTGTGAATATAAATCTATGTTCCACAAAGTCTTGGGATGGGGTGATGAGGGGACACGGGGGACAGGTCTTGGAAATAGGGGGACCAAGGGCCTAGATTTGGGGATGGCAGGGGGGTGGTGGTAGGTGATGGTTTAGGGGTTGAGCCCCTAGTAGGGTTGAGGGGCAGCGCTCCTTGCAGGATCTGGGGCAATAAATTAAGACCTTAAAAATCACACAAACCTTCATGGTGCATGCCATTTTCACAATTTTTATCACTTTGTTTTTTGTAATACCAAGTCCTTACTAATTCTGAAACTTGGAAGTGATACATGTTTTTTATGTTTATGTATGTATTCTTATTATAACATGCATCAATCTATATTAAGGAAAATATTGGTGAAGCTAACTAGCATTAAGCACTAAATGAGGGATTACAAGTGAAGGTGAAAGCGGGAACTTGGAAGCTTGAAGTGGGAGGTGAAGTCTATTAGAAAATGGAAAAATCCTTAAATCGTGCTGTAAATCTGTTCGCAGCAACTGGAATTCAAATCATGCCCTAAATCCATTTGCAAAAACTGAAAAAACTTTGAATTGTGGCCTAAATCCATTTGTAGCAAGTGGAGAATCTTTGCCTCCTTTTATACCAATTGCTGGGTGAATTTTTACACGACTCAGAACTTTTTTTCTGATTTATAGCGATTTTTTGAAAGCACCACAATTTTTACCTAAATCTTGTCAGCAAATTTTTCTTGCAACTAGTCGCTAGTGAGAATATTTGGTTTGTACTAGCTGATTTTAAAACTATGATCTGTACACTACAACCTCTTGGACCAAAATTTTATTTTATGTTTTTCCCAAAATAAACCAACTTTTTCTTTGTGGGTTTAGTGTTTTTGGTAAATACACTGTTTATCTATGTGTCTTTCTCTTTTGAGAGGATTTTTCATGACACCCCCAGTTTAGTGTTGTCTAAATCTGTTATATTATTCTCCCGTTGACTTAATTGGTTGTTAGTACAATTTCTTTGTCTTTCTTATATTTTTTTTGTGTATAGTATTTGGGTGTTGTGAGTGAACTGTGCAGCTCAAGAGGAAAGGTCACCAAATGTTCCAAATGGTAGGAGAAAGTTAGCAATGAAAGTCCATATGGAAATCATGATGCATTATATTTATGGTCAAATTAAATTCAAATGTTTTGGCATTCTATTATAATGATTGCAAAAGATATACTCTGCATGGACGGATTGGTGCATGATATATTCTTATAAATACAAATATCTAAGTTTCCCACCAATATTTGAGCAAATAAAGTGCCAGTGCGAGTCTTATGTATAGAGTGGTCATTTTCTGATATCTATTGTCAACATTTACTGCTAGTTGACATTTCTTTCAAGAATGTAAGTTCTGTAAATTTGTGCACATTATACTGTATTTGGTATTTCAACTGAAACATAAGGGTGATTATTCTGTAATTGTGGCTTTTCAAAAGCAAGTTAACAGTTTGTATGAGTTCTAGTGATTATCTTAGAAGTTTATAAATTGCTGGATTAGAAAACAGAATCAATCATGATTCTTTACTAATTTCACAAGTTCTGAGTTTCTAGTTTTGAAATCAATATTTAGAAAATCAAATAAAATTTTGCTTGCTGGCTATCTTGTATGGGGCTTACTCATGTCCTTTTCTCTTCTGCTATAAATTCTGTAAAATATTGGCTAGTATGTTTGGTATTTTGAGATGCCATGTCATTTTTCTGGTGGTCCTTATTGTGATATAAGATGCAACTACATCATGAAAGTATTTTAGTAAGTTACCTTATGTTTTTCAATTGAACTTTGGTGCAGGTTTGGGAAATAACTGCAAATAAGATTATCATGGTATCCGCTATTGGAAATGATGGTCCTCTTTATGGTACGCTAAATAATCCAGCAGACCAAAATGATGTTATTGGGGTTGGTGGGATTGATTATGATGACCATATTGCTTCATTTTCATCTCGTGGCATGAGTACATGGGAGATTCCTCATGGGTATATTTCATCTTTCATTTCTCTTTTACTACAAATCTCTGGAGGTTCTTGTTTTCATTCTAGTTTAATTTCCTCTTTCCTGCATTGACATTCATCAAATTGGTGCTGCTGGCTACATATCACTGGAAAGTGATGTATTAGGTTTTTGAACAAAATAACAACAATGTTGAAGCTGGAAGAATATTCACATGGAGGTTAAGCTCATTTGTAGTCTGACATGCAATAACTTGTATTTTTATTAATATATTCAAGACCCAACAAGCTATCTGACCTATGTTGATGTTTATAGCAGCATCGGTCTTCACTTCCAGCCGATCTCCTTACATCATGGAATAAATTTGGCTATTTAATTTATAGAAGATTGTGATTTGTTCAAGAGGCACGTCTTTAATATTAAATAATGATTAGTTATTAAAGAGACTTGAATTTATGAGGAGGCACGTATTTCTTAAAGGCCAACTTCATGTTTATAGTAAACACGTCTTTTCAAGGAGGGCCGACTTATGTTTTGAAGAGTCACATCCTCTACTCTCAACTTGTATATATGATCGATAGCATTTCATTGTAAAGCATTCATTACACTCATTACATTCATATCAAGTGCGAGTTAGTGAGAAGTTATTCAAGTTCAGATCGATTCATTGATAGAAGGCTGTGTATTATCACTGAGATTTACATCTTTGTATTGCTGTGATTGCATCAGTCTGTGGTGCATTTTATTAGGCCTCATTATCGGCCCTCATTGTAAAGGAGTTTCTTTTGAGATTCAATAATATAAGAGATATTATTGGCTGGGTTTTTCTCCCTCAAGAGGAGGGTTTTCCCAGGGTATCTGTTGTGTCTTTGTGTTGAATTTTTTGAATTAATTTTCTGTGCATTAATCTGATCACTAAATTTAACATGGTATCAGAGCGGGTGTGAGGAGATCGTGATCAGATTTGTTCTTACAGCAATACTCTATTCTCTTCTTTATACTTCTTTGTCTATCTCTACCTTAGTCAAGATAGTGAACAGTTTGAAGATTGAGGATAGACTTGAGGGAGCATCCAACTTCACATCATGGAGATTCAGGATCATGCTTACTTTGCAAGAGAATGACTTGGGTGAGTTTGTGGAGTCCAGTGTTCCTGAACCTGAGGAGGAAGAAGAGGGGAAGGTACCGAAGAAGAAAGATATCAAGACAATGAAAACATTTGGTTGATTCTCAAGTATGATCATATCGCTCTATTGTCTCTAAGTTGAAGACTAAGAGACATGTTTAAAGTACGTGTGAAATAAAAATGAAATCAATGTAAATGTACCGCACTTTGCATTGAAGCAACAACTACACCATGTGAAGATGGCGAAGGAGAATCAAGATTACTCATGAGGATTTCTAGATCTGAGAGATCGTGTCTCACAATTGGCCATATGGTTGACAACAAAGACTGACTCATGCTTGCTCTCAATGGTCTTCCTTTGTCTTGGGAATCCTACTCGTGAACTGCAAGATCAAATTGCTCTAAGTTTGATCATCTAAAAGTACTCCATTCAAGTAAATTTGTAAATGTCCCTCTCTAAACCTCCTATCTTTCCAAAGGACTGGCCTTTTCTTTGGGAACCCGAAGGCTAGTCGGAAGATAAATTAGGGTTTCCTATTTTTGAGGAGGTTATTGCTCAGAGATGATGGATTCAATGGCGGATCCTTTCTGGGTTTTCAGAGAGCTTCGCAGTAGTGTGTTCATCTCGGCATTCTGAGCATTTCCCGGAATTTACTATTTTTAGTAAATTCTATTTTTGGCAGTTTAGCAGTTGGGTCCAGCATGGTTGACTTCCTATGTCAGTTTGATCAGTTGATTTGGTCATTATTGGCTTCAGGGCACAATTGGAGAGATAAGTTGATATAATTAATTAAAAAGTCAAGTTTTAATATTATTTTCGGACATTGACCCCTTGGCCTAGTCTATTGACTTTATGTTGTTTTGAAAAGTGGGCTTTTGAGGGTGGCGCCTCATTAAAGATTATTTTATATTTTACATTTTATCCAAAGTCAAAACAAGCTATAAAGGGGATGCAATTATTAAAGTATTGATTTTAATTATAAAGTCAATATTGAGCTTGAAGGAAATGGACGCCATCCTTGAAAGAGATTAGGGTTTTTGCCTTGAAGAGGAGATTAGGGTTTTGAGAAGTCAACGAGAAAGTTATAAAAGGAAGGCTTTGATCATCATTTGGTATCTTTGGTCTATGCTAATGTTATGCTGCCGAAATGGTTGCGGAATTGCTTCGAGGAATGAATGCCTCCTAGTCTAGGCTCGACTTCGTGCTTGAGAGACAGCACCTAGTGGAGAGGTTTGCTTAGTTGAGTGTTTTGTAGTAAGTTTTGCATTTGTAGTTCAATTTCTAGCATGTTAATGAAGTTCTGGAGTTGCTGATTTAGTATAGCTGCATGTTGTTTTTGCTCATAAGTCAAAAAATAAAAATATATTCGTTCTGGGTATTGGCTAGAACCATTTCTATGCCCTAGGCGCCCATTTGTGCAAATTTTGGTGATTTATAATGAAGAATCTGATTTTATCTTGTTGGTAGAACATTTCTAGAGGTTGTACCATTCTGTTCTGCCTAGCAAGTGTTTAGAAAAAAAAATACTTCAATTTGTCAGCTGTTTCTTTGTCTAGTCTTCATTGTCATCATCCTAGCATTTGTTTGCATCAAGTCTCATGTCATTCTGACAAGTATTGAGTGAGTTGTGAGCATTTTAGTGGATTTTAGGGTTGCTGGTTTTGCATTTAAAGGTGCAGATCTGATTTGATCAGAATTTTAAATCTGGTTTTGAGAGAAGAAATCAGTTTGGTATTTCCATTAAGCAAGGAGAATTCTATATCTAAATGCTCGTTGAATTGTTCTAACTCTATGCTCTTGGCAGGCGAATTCTCTATCATATTGTAAGCTGACAGTAGTACTGGCAGCAGTTCTTAATCTTGCTTAATATTCTGCTTTGTAACGCTTATTTTCATTAAAGTTGTTGTAATAGATCTATCTCCGCCTTATGGTCGCTACTATCCCATCCCGGGTTAGCAAGCACATTCTGGGTGTTGAGTAGTTTCATTTCTCAGCATCTTTCTTTCAAGCATCGTTTTGTTTTCACTCCGTCATATGGTCGCCCCTCACTCCGCTTTGGATTGGGTAGCACATACTTGGCGTCGAGTTCCTTTTCCAGCATAAGCAGTTTATTTTAGATCCTCTGACCAATGCTCACCATCATCGATGCCATTCTGGTTAGAGTTGCTTTCTTGCACGTTTTGGTTTTCTCATCTAACCTTAACGGGTGCACTGCTTTGTAATGTTGTTAATGGTAAATTGAAAAAACGAAAAAATTTAGCTCAGAATATTTCAAAGCAAAGAACGCTTGGTGGCTAGAGGCGCTGGTCAAAGTTCAAAGAATGAAGATATTCATATTCTCGCCTCCCATGCTTCGAAGAAAAAAAGAAAAAATGGAAAGAAAGGGTTCTTCAAGAGGAATCAGGATGTAAGTGGTACATGATACACTGCCTCCAAGAAGAAGAGAGATATGTCCAAGATTCAATGCTTTAGGTGTGATAAGTTTCCACACTTACAAGCATTGTCCAACTAGACCTAAGCAAATAAGCCACCATTGCATGTTGATGATGTTTCTCCATTGCATGATTCATGCTTTAATACTTTGTTCTATTCAAGATTGTCAAGCAATGTACCTACAAATACCAGCACTTGGCTGATCGACAGTGGTGCTTCTCAACACATCACAGGGTTTAAAGAGCACTTATCAAGTTTGATGGAGAAAGATTCTTCCAAACAAGTCATTATCGGAGATGATGTTGGCTACTCCGTGAAAGGCATTGGGACCTATACTCTTCATTTGGATTTCGGCATTACACTTCAGTTGAGGGATGTTCTTTATGTTCCAGGAATCAAGCGCAATCTCATCTCCATTTCAGCTCTAGAAGATAAAGGATATCAAGTTGCCTTCTCCAAAGGCAAAGTTCTTGTGTGGATGGAGAATTCCAGTTTCAAGGATGCTCAAGTAATTGGTGTTAAGACATGAAAGCCTCCATAGGCTATGTACGTGTCCTCTACAAGCATTAGTTCACGATTCTTCAAGCCTATGTGATCTGTGGCATTGAAGATTGGCTCACCTTCACTTCCGAGCCTTACCTATCATGGAGAAGATGGTCATGGGACTTCCTAAGTTCAATCAAGAGCATGAAGGAACTTGCAAAGGATGTGCTATGGGTAAGAATTCAAAAGCTCCTTTCCATAGTAGAGAAAGTAGATCTAAGTGTATTTTAGACCTTATTCATTCTAATTTATGTGGACCTATGTCTGCTCCTTCTTTGAGTGGTTTCTTGTACTATGTTCTTTTTATTGATGATCACTCTAGAAAGACTTGGATCTATTTTTTTGAATACTAAAGAATCTGAGGAAGTGTTAGAAAGGTTCAAAGAGTTCAAAGCTCTAGTAGAGAATCTTTTTGGTAAAAGAATCAAGATTCTTAGATCTGATAATGGAGGAGAATACACCTCTGGTAGCTTTCGAAATTTCTGTATTGATGCTGGGATTAAGAGGGAGTTTTGTGTCCCCTATAACTCAAGCACGTAATGGTGCTGCAGAGAAAGAATCCGGGACGACTGGAAGGGGCCGAAGCCATGATTCATGACCAAGATCTCGCAGAACCTTGTAATGGCGTAAGCTTTAGGAC
>VDFB02294304.1:0-11681 GCA_007258455.2 Sequoia sempervirens | reverse complement strand
ATCTTGGTTAGACGTGAGTTCAACACACTCGGCGATTTCACATGCCTCCAAAGAGGCAATTTGGAGACAAAGACTTGGGAAAGGTAATGGTTTTAATTGCAAGTTAAACTTGAATGTGATAGTCAGAGTGGTATGTGTTTAGCCAAAATCCTATGTATCATGCTCGTACTAAGCATGTTGATGTTCAATATCACTTTGTGTGAGAAATGGTTGAGAGTGGGAAGGTATTAATTGAGAAAGTTGAAACTTTAATTAATGTTGTAGATTATCTTACGAAACTAGATCCTACAGATAAGTTCTCATGGTGCAGGAAGGCCATTGGCCTTGAGTCCTATACCTGATTTATAATTATTATTCCTTGTTTAGAATAATTGCAATGTATAATGTCAAGTGGGAGATTGTTGGAAATAGGATTCCATTTAATTGCAATCCTAAACATTATTTATTTCATGTATCTCCTAAGTCCTTGGAAAGTGTTCTCAAACACTAGGATTAGAAAGAGATTAATTATTGAATAAAATAATCATGTTAATTGACATTTGTAATTAATTCTAAATGTGAGGAGCATGCGAGGGCGTCCAAGATGAGTTCCTAAATAATAAGGGCACATGGGGTGCCCACATGGAAGGTGAAATCACCTGAGTTAAGCTAATTGTTTGAGTAAAGATAACACTTATAATGCATGTAAATATCCTAGCTAGGGATTGATATTTACATGTATGAAGTTCAAATAGTTCGCTTATGGTTAAGTTATCTTAGTTAGTTTTAGTTGAATCGCCATTTGACTTCAAATTAACTGCATGACTAATGACTTGAGTTGCACACAAATAATAGGTGACTACTTTCAGTTAATAGGGATGAAATTTTTGCATGAATTGTGAGAGATATGTTTCAGCTTAACAAAGAATGAATTGGACCCACCTTTGGGTGCCCAAGGTTATTTTGAACTTAATACTTTTTGCATGTGCTAAGATATTTCAGAAGGATGAGTTATGGCCCATTCTTGGGTTTCACTTTGGTAAACAAGTTTTCTTTGAAGATATCTTTGAAATAAAGGTTGAGTTATGACTTCAATTTGGGATGCCCAAATAGATGAAGGAGTTGATTTGACATTGTTCTTCATGGTAGAACTCTACTTGCAAGAGATAGGCATAGGTTTTTGGTGATAATATTTGAGCTTTGTAATTGTAACTCTTTGGAGTTTACAAGGTTGGTTATTGCCTATTTATCTCAAGCAAGTTGAAGAGAGTTTCTACCAGTTTTTATTATAGGTTGTGAAGAAGATTTGTTTGAAGGAAAGAGAAGCATCTCAAGTAAGGATTGGAATTATTGTAATCTTATTATGAGATTAAATAATACATTGATTCTTGGTGGAGTTTTTCCCCGAAAGGGTTTCTCCACGGTATAAGCTATGTATCTTCTAATATCATGTCTAATTCTTCTACAACCTTCTGTCTTCATTCTACAAATGATAAAATGAATCTAACTCGATAATCATCCACAAAGAATCTATAGCAAAGAATACATATTTAGATCAACAATCATAAATTTTTACAAAATATTAAGCTATAGAAAACACCTCAATTTTCAACACTCTATTCCTAGTGGGTTCTTGATGTTCTCTCTTTTCACTGGATTGATCCTTATGATTATCATCAAACCTTTTACTGGTATTTTCTTATGTATCCATCTGAGAGGTAGGGGTCTTCGAAGTACCAAGTGTCTCATAAAAAGTTTCCAAGACAAGATTATCCATTACTTTTGCAACCGTAGCAGGTTCCTGAGTCTGATCAATGTGAGATGAAGAATTGGTTCTTGTCCCATAGATCCTTGCTAATTTCCTAATCACATCATTAGTTTCTTTCCTTACATTTTCAACATAGTCTTCTTCCTTAGTCATTAACATGTTGAATCTCTTCTTGAATTTGAATAATGTAGAACATTCTTTCAACATATTTTCAACTTCTATCTTTGAGTGAGTAGAACTAACAGATTTTATGGCTTCACTTCTCATCTTGATTTCAACATTTAAAGCTTCTTTCCTTCTAAACACTAACTCTTTCCACAATTTTTTTAGTAACTTTTGACTATATGGTATCCATGTTTATGTTACAAATAACTATGTACTGAGCAAAAACATTTATGATGGTTTCTTTTCCTTCATCATATAACTCAATAGTTGACATAAGTTAATTATCAATCATATTATTCACTAAGGTTCTGAGAACCAAGGGTGGATGATTTCTTACTGGAGTAGAACTAGGCATGTTCTCCATAGGTTCAAATGAGCCTTCTTCATTCTTATTTGCATGTACATGAATTCAACAGGTATCCTCTTCTACCTCTTAACTCCTCATCAATGGAGATCTACATATTGATTTTGAATTCTTTGTGGAGGTACTACCTCTTATGTTTCTTTTCAGCTGATGCTCATCTTCAAGACCAAGCTCAATTTTTTCTTCAACAACATCACTCAAATTCTTTTTCCTATGAGATTTTTCTTTCACTCTTCTTCTTTCTCCTAAAGTAATAGATGGTGTAGCAACAGGTGTGTCCTTATATTTCCTAGTACTGGGACTGGTAGGGGCAGTAACATCAACAAATGCAAGGACAATTTGTTCTTTCCTTTTCCCTTTCTCAATATTGGCACTACTAGGGGTGGAAGAGATGGAAATAGGTGCTGATGTAGTACCATACGATAGCCTTCCATATTTTTTAGGTCTGGAGGATTGCTCAATAGTTTTGGCTTTCCTTTTATCAAGAGCCTCCTTCAACTATATAATGTCATCTTTAGTGTATGTTTGATCTTGGAAGAAAGCTTCAATTTTCTTTCTTCATTTAGGTGCTACAACTTTCAAATGAATATCAGTAGATTTCTTCTCATATGTACCCCAATTCTAGGTAGAGTCGTTAGGTCCTGTTACTTTAGAATATAATATTCAATTTGTCGACCGGGTAGTGTTCAAGGAAATCTGCAATAGAAGAAGTCCGGAGTATCTCCCTCAGGTTTCCTAATTTTTAAGAACAACTTAAGATTAATTCTAACTTCAAATTGTCTAACTATAAAATTGCAAAGTAATTTATTCCTAAGAAAATAGAAAATGCTTGAACCAGAAGCATAAGAAAACTAATTTAGAAAGCATAATAACTAAATTGAAAAGCACATAAACGACTAAACTAAGAAGTTGGAAAATTATAAAAGCAAAAAAACTTATAGCAATCCATAAAACATTTTCTTAACAATAAAGATTCTAACAGTTAATAACAAAAACTACAAAATTGAAAAGATAACAGATTCTTCAAAACTAAAATTTCATAACAGTAAACTTAATGATTTTCTACAGAACAACATTATAATAAAAGAAAACACTTATCTACTCCCGTCAAGTGGTCAACTCGTGGGTTATCACATTCATTCCCAGCTCACATTCACAGCTATTTCAGAAACACTTCTATCAATCATAGTTATCATCCATGACTCATAACTTAGAATTTTAGATAACGATCTCTTTATTCATAAACCTCAAAAAGATTTTGACAGTATAACATTACTTTTCACTGTATATCTTACTTCTAGAGATCACATCTTTTATAGAGAAACTGTAACTACATCCTATATTTCAGATGGTGTGGATAACCATTGAAAATATCTGGAATAGATCTACGAATAACTCATATATCTTTAAACCCATTACACAGTATTTAAGAGGCTCAAGTCGAGCAATAAAGTCTTTAATTCAAAGGATAACAAAAATGAGAAGTTTAAGAACAACTACATCTTCGGTCCATCACCCTAAAGTTTTGGAGCATATTTCTAGCATATATCTTCAACCTGTTCAAGAGCATGTGCCAGCTAGATGCTTCAATCTACAACTTTGATTGACTGATTATTATCTACAAAACACTTAAAACAACCCATTAAATTTGTATTGGAAAATTACTTCAAGAAATCAAAAGAAATAAAGTTTATATAATTTCTCACTAAAATTAAGCAATTATTTCTCCTAAAATTTAATTAATTGGCAGAGGGTAGAGATTTTGTATGTATGTACTAGGTCTTTATGATATTATCATGATAAGGTTATTTTTACCTTATCAAATATCAGTATATTTCTCCTCATATGTACCTAATCTAGGTAGAGAGGGGTGCTTAGGACTAGCCAACATAATCTCAATGTACTTTTCTTCCATTTTCTCTTTAATCTCATATCCTAGAGATTCAATCCAATGAATTGTGGGTTCTATGGCCTCAATGATGCATTCATTAGTAGACACAAGAAATTTTATCTCCTCATATCACGAAAATCCTTGAAATCCTATCTCTTTCATGTATTTCATTTTGAAAAACTGCAACGAATGCAATTAGGGCATTGTTCTTTTCCCTAAAATGACCTAGTCTGCGTAGATAATCACTAATTTGATGAGCAACCGGCTTGGTGTTATCCCATATTATATTCTTTCTTTTAGGAAACTCCCTTAGAAAATAAAATAACAAATAAACAACAAGAGTTCCAAATTTAAAGACATGTCTCTTTACCTTTGTCATATTTAGATTTTCCATAAGTTGCAACCTCAACAACTCAAAAAGATCAAAATACTTTCCATTCACTACCATTTCATAATTTGTGTGAATTGTTGTGGCCGATATAGGGTTTTCTCAATTCGTGAAGTAGAATTTTTTCCCAATCATAATGGCAACATACTTGACGGTGGCATTTGTGATAGACTTCTTGGTTAAGGCTCTTCTATCAAACTTGGCACCAGTTAACCTTGGCCTCGCAGGCACTTCATTAGATTTTTGGAGATGGGCCTTTCCCGGTCTAAAGACCGGTGAGCAACAGCGGGCGCTGTTCGAGCATCTGGTTTAGTTTCCCACAAGATTGTTGGCGAACCCTCACCGAAACCATCTTCGACAGGTACATCTCACCTCTGCTAGAAATTTACGGAAGCAGTTTACTGACGATTAAGCTTCCATTTGAACAAAGTTTTCATATTACCCAGCTTAGATGAAATAAGATCGTAATGATTAACTCGGTGACCACGAAATCGTTTAGCTCACCACGGTGGTTAAGATTCTTTGACTTTATTCTTTGGATCTTCTATGGGTAGCACATGACTTGGAATGTGCAAGAACACACCCATTGGATCATTTTCATATACTTTCCATGAACATATTTTTAACTTTGGTTGGGGCCTCTCAAAAATTTTCACAATAGTAGGAGTGGCCATATTTCCCAAACAAACTTGAATAAATTTAACAGAGTTCCTTCAATTTTGAAAAACACTAAATTCAAAGAATACTTTTTTTCTTGTTGAGAACTAGGGTTTCAATGTACAATACTCTAAGTCACTTCCTTTCTTACTTTAGCTTGCACTGCTTCTCCCAATTTGCACAAATGTGCTTTTCGTTAGCATAGTCTCTTGATTTATTATTTACTGTTTTTCCCTAATTTTGCATTTATTACTTTTCTACTTTAAAGCTATCAACCGCTTTATAAAATACATCGTAAACCAAGAAGAGCTCCACAATTCTTTTGTTTTGCTTGATTTCTGCCAAAATTTCCTTCAAAGCCATCAAAATAGAGATTCACATTACTTATCCTTGTGTCATTGCAAGACACCTCATATATCAGGGGCTTGTTAGATTTTTTTGTGAATGCTCTGCCTGAAGCCATTACTAGGTTCAGTTCTTAGAAGAGGTATTTGCATTGGATGAAGATAATGGGTCATTTGATTTATCCTTATTCTCAAGTTCTTCCTTCTTTCTCCATTTTTTTTCCATTTCTTTCCTTAATTATTTGGGATCTACCTTGTTCACAAGCTTGTTCTTTTGTTTTGGATTCAACTTTTTCCCAACTTTGCTCCTACCAAATTTTGAGATATGTCTTGGTTTGTCTCAAGTGTGGCACACAACATATCCTTGATCAAGAGATTTTGTATTCATCCTTGACCTACACTGATTAGCCTTGTGTCCAAATATATTGCATGTGTAACAGTAGCCTTGAAAAGACTGAATTCTTCTACTAGTAATAAAACTATTCATCATTTGACTTCAACATTTAGTAGCTCTATGTCCAAACTTGTTGCAAACATAACATTGTCCAACAAATAATCCAACATTCTAACTTATTCTATTCTGGTTCATCCTACTTCTATATTCTGTTGCTCTATGACTGAATTTATTGCATGAGAAACAAAAACCATTAAAAGATGGGTACCTTTGAGAATTATGTTGTCGGATAGGAATCCTTTTGGTATTGATTCTTTGGTCCTTGCTTTGATAAAAATTCCTTTGAAGTTTCCTTTTATTTTCCACTTTGTTGAGAATTGGTTTAGTCTTTGAGCTTTGTCCTTCTTCAAGTCCTAGACCACTTTTGTCTTTGCTGTAGGAGCACCTTAAGGTCTTTTGGAAGATCTTAGTGATTTTTGGCTTGTAGGTGGTTCTAGCCAACCACCAAGGGAATAAGGAATATGATATAAAGTCCCTGGGAACACGGTGGGGCACACATTCCATTCCGTCCATTCCATCTCCATTCATTTCCTTCTTTCTGTCCATTCCATTCCATTCAGGAATCCATCCATTCCATTCATTCCTTCCATTTCATTCCATTTCAGAATAAATTCAGAACTCCACTCAAATTTAATTCCCATTGTCATTCACTACCTCAGCATTGCCAGCTAGTAATTTAGAATTCAATGGGTTAGGTTGCAGGTTTGGGTTTTTGGACTCACTGCCGGTTTGGGCCAGTTTTGTGAATAATGAGTCCCACTTGAATTCCCGTGGCTTTCCTCTCATGGAAACTTGGAATCAAGCTAGGGACTATGTAAATAATGTACATACAGGTTTAGGATTTTTTTTTGTAGGGGAAGTGAAGAAACTATCAAGCACTAGGCAAGTGCAAGTGCATTCTGGCTAGTGGCTTGGAGAGGACAACAATAAAGAAAGCTAAAAAATGGATTATTTTGTGCCAATAAAGAGCATGGGAGTGTGGGAACATGTATTCTAGACATGTGTGTGCGAGGAGGAGAGTTGAGTAGGCCATTGAAGCCCTCAAAGTTGGAAAAAGGAGCTAAAACCCTTGAAACCCTTGAAATTAGGGAGGTATGAGGACAATCATATGAACGGCCACTTGGGAGACCTTACACCTAGTAAATATTGAAGCCTAGGGTACCACTAGAAATAATATAAAATAATATTTTGGGGTTGTTAAGATCATTTTTGAGAAAATCCAAGAAAATGGTTTCTAGGAGGCCTAGTTGGGGCAAAAGGCTACAAGGCCTAAAATGGAGTTTTTCAAGAAAGTGATGGGAGAATGGTGAAAGAATAGAATGAGATGGATCAGTGAGGTGTCAAATAAAAAAATAGACAGTAAAATAACCTGTCCTATCCCCTAGAGTGGTTAGGACACTTTGGGTCAGTTTGGAGCCCAGGGAAGCCTAGTGGCGAATTAAGAGTAATGGAGAAGAATTTGAAATTGGTGGAGAGTCTTATGAGGTGAGAGGGGTTTAGGAGAGATCCCTAAATAGGGTAGAGAGAAATACCCTAGGAAGACCAGAGAATAGGTCTTGGGAAGAGAAAGAGTGCTCTTGAAAGGTAAGTCTCCCCATTAGTCTTTAGCAGGTTTATGAGATGTATTCAACTCATCAAGCATTGTCGAACTTTTCTTGAACCTTTCTTCATGTGCTTTCACTTTTTCCAGACCATCTCTTAAGGTTACCACTTCTTGTTCAAGCTTTGTATAATCATTAATTTTATTCTATATCTCAGCTTTCTAACATTCCTCAATTCGCTTCTTTTCTTGTATTCACACTTTCAGTCCAGTAATATCCTCATTAGCCTTCTTCAACTGATCACTAACTTCTCTATGTCTATCCGTTATTTTTTTGATCTACTCTCTTAGCTTCTTGATGCAATTATTTGCTTCCTTCAGATTTCCTTTTAGAGTTTCCTTCTCATCCTCACTTTTGTTCAATTCCTAAAGGGTAGCATTGATCTCTTTAGATACAGATTTTTCTTCTGGAGGAACATAATGATATTTTCCAACCATGTATTCAAATTTTGGGACCTTCCTCAAGCTGTAAGACTTTTTTAGAGGAACTAAGCTCTGATACCAATTGTTTAATATACTGAATACTGAGAGGGGGGTGAATTAGTATTCCAATGGCCAAATTAATTATTAACCATCTAATTATCAATCCACATCTAATTGCAATAGTGAACCAAAACATAAAAGAGATCATAACACATTGACACCAAGATTTTATGTGGAAAAACCAAAATGGGAAAAACCACAGTGAGGATTAGCTCACAATATATTATAACCAGTTATACGATATTATAGGGCTCACTACCAAGACTCACTATCCTTGAAAAGGCTCACAACTTGAATAAAAAATGTGTTCGATTGCCAAAATACAAAGGATGTTGCTCACTGCTAAAATGAACTGAAGTGCACCTTCAAAGTGCTGAAAGCAGTTCTAGTTATGCTTTGAATATATCAAACGTCTACCTTGGTTGCTGATGTATGATTATTGTTAGTAACTTCACACTATTATACTTGCCACATTACTTGCATATCTTCTGTTCTCACACTTTCATCACCTTGACCATCATAAATATATACATAGGAATAACTTCCTTTATCAATTAAGTCGACCTAACTAAGGGAACACTCAAAATACAAAAGTCTTGTTGACTTAATACAAAATTCCTTTTGACATAGAACAAAAAATGTTATCCAAATGTTAGGTTGGCCCAAACCTAAAGAGGAACACACAAAAGATAAACCTTGTTGGCCAAAAGAACACCAAAATTCTGTCATTAGGATAGCTCAACTGGATCACAAAAAACATGCTAAAAATTCATTTATACCTGTAACTGACATTCTTGATCAACATATCAAAAACTCATTGAATTCCCTTTTACTGCGAAGATTTCTGGATCAAGATACCAGATCAGTATGGACACATAGATTACATAGTCAGTTACCAACCAATGTTGGAATCAATGACAACAAATTCGAAGGGCACCTTCTTCATTCTTCCAACACACTATCCTCACATAAAAGAATAAGTCTTATTCTTTGTTCTCCACATTTTAAAGCTTAGAATTAGTCTATGTTTTACATACAACTTTTAGCAAAAGTCTTGACTCCATTTAATGCATTCTTGTCAACTTAGTCAACCCACGTGGGGTCTTATTCCCATGTTATATGTATAACACACTTGTTGTGATATACTTACATTACTACTATGTTTACTTGCTATGTTTAAAGAATTGGATCCATTATTGCTTGGCACGGGTTTGATATGCATTCACGCGCTATGTCAAAACAATGATATAATACTTCATTCAAACGCTTTATACAACACACAAACATATATATAACTATAACTATAACTATAACTATATATATATATATATGTATACATGCATATATATATATATATATGTATATATATATATATATGCATGTATACATATATATATATATCCATGATATCACTTATAATAATGTGTATATATTTATATATACATATGTACTTCTATATACATATTGATATACATTTATGGATGTCCCATTATGCCAATACATACACATATGTCAATATGTGTATATAAATGTTGTGTGTGGGAGGTGTTAGTATCCAAAGCGATGTGACAAAAACACACCCGATGCAACATTAAACTAAAGAAAGCTAAATAGAATGAAATGAAAGAAATCAATGAGCTTCTTGAATGGATTCCATTGTCCCTCTCTCTGAGTAGTTAGCTTAAGTGACATCTCAGTTAATAAACAAACCTTCTTAAGTGGCAGCTTACATGAGAGCAGTATGTGGAGAGTACTAGATCCTATATGTTTGGTGGGTGAAATGTTGGTATCTGGATATGCGTAGAACATGGGTTATGCATAGGGGCTGTGGATTATGAATGCTATTGAAACTATGATATGAGGTTGATAGGCCATGATATGGAATGTTGATATGCTGGGCTATGCTATGCTAAAATCTGGAATGCTATGGATGCTAGAAGACTATGCTATTGCAGATTGGCTATAGTTTTCCCATACAAAAGCTTCTTCTTCTTTTTTTTCAGAGACCCGACAGTCCCTTTTATAGCTTTTTGCAGGCAAGAGCCTGGCTAGCAGAGTTCAATGGCTATGGATTGTCTGGTAATTTTGGATGGTGAGAGATTGAGAGGTTGAGAGAAGAATGGAAGATGTTGGGAGGTTGGAGAAAAGGATGGAGGTTGGCCTTCAACCCACGGGAACAACTTTGCTCAGAAATAGAGAAATTTGTTGATTTTATGTTTTGAAGTTGTTTCACGGTTGTTGTAGATAAATTAAATAAATAAATTTATTTAATTTTATGTGATTTTGAGGATTTAAAATATTTTTGTGAAAGATTTGATTTTTAGGACTATAAAAGACTCGATTAAATGTTGGAATATTTAATTAGAATGAACTTTTAGAAGAATTAATTAAATATTTGGAATATTTGTTGTAGATGGAGTTAGGATTTTTTTTTTTTTTTAGAGAAAGAATATTTAATTTTTATTTGAATAAAATATTCCAAGCCAAGAGATTATATGATAATTAATATAAATGAAATCATAATGTCTATTTAATTAATTAAGAGGAAATGGATAAAAAAATTGATTAAATAAACTTATTTATTTAATCAAAAATGAAAAGAATAGACAAACATAAATGGGTATTTGGAATTTATTTACTCATATATTGAATTAAGAGATTTAATTAAATATTCTAAATATTTAATTAATTACTAGACTATTGAGATGTGACCATTTTTAGGTGTATACATTTTTCCCCTCTTTGAAGTGATGTGTTTTATGCATTGCTTCAAAGAATTTTGAATTTTTCCACAGATGCTGATTGTCGAATGTTGATAGGTATATACCCCCTCGGACGATGAATCCCGATGCGTTTACGATTTTTTGTGAATTTTAGATTTGTTGGATTTTTTAATTTTTAAGATGTGATTCATGCGTTTGAAATTATGATGTAGAAGAAATTGGCGTGGAAAAATGTGAGATGAAAAATTGATGACCTAAATTGTCCTTGCAATGATAGAATGTGATAAAATGCCCCAATTTTGCCTTTAAATAGGTTAAAAATGTCATTTTCCATGTCATTTTCCCATTTTAACCTAGTAAAAATTGAAAATTTTGAGCTCTAGAGTGAGAAATATGGCAGTTCCTACCCACCAGCACCATTTCAACTGCATCCGATGACATCAGCAGCCGACACACTATGGATCCACGATATGTACCCCATTAAACTTTTGTCATTTGAAAATTTGTTGTTTAGGGCACATTTATCCATGGTTTGATGTGAAATTTGGTGTTTTAGCACTTTTTCACTTTTCTATAGTGCCCTTAGGAAATATTGTAACGCCCTTGATTATGCAGCACCCTTCACTAGTTTTGTAACGCCCTTAGGAAATATTGTAGTGCCCTTTTCAATGATATTTTGAATAAACTTATGTTTATATTGTATGACTGATATGCATTTATATATTGTAACTAGAAGTTTGATTTTTATGGTGTACCAACATCAATAATTGGATAAGTGTCCCATCATGATAATGTGTTGGTTGATAAATTTGTTGCTTGATAAATTTGTTTCCAAGGTTGTTGGAGAAAACAAAAGAGTAGCTAA
>VDFB02294303.1:0-20146 GCA_007258455.2 Sequoia sempervirens | reverse complement strand
TCTCTATCTCTCTATCTATCTATCTCTCCAATATTCTCTATCTCACCTCTTTATCACACATCTTTGTCTAGAACCTCTCTCTATATCACTTTCCCTTTCCCTCTCTACTTATATCTATATCACCTATTTCCCCCTCTATACTTATCCCTCCATACTTCTCCCTCTCTCCTCCCTCACCTCATCTCTTAGTTCTATCTGTCTCACCTTTCTCTCCATCCCTACCTCTCCATGCCTTTATCCCTTCCCTCTATCTTTATATTTTTCTCTTAATCTCTCTATCTCTTTCTCTCTCTATAATTCTCTCCCTATATATACTTCTCTCTATATTGATCTCTCCATATCTCTCCCATTCACTCTCTCTACGTCTCTCTTTATCTATCTCTATCTATCTCTTTATATCTCTTTATCTCTCTCAATCTCTCTCTCTCAAGTCTCTCTCACTTTCCATCTCCCTCTCAAGTCTCAATCTATCTCTCTGTCTCTTTGTCTTTGTCTTTGTCTTTGTCTTTGTCTTTGTCTTTGTCTTTGTCTTTGTCTTTGTCTTTCTCATTCTCTCCCCCTCCCTCCCTCCTTCCTTCTCTACTTATCTCTCTCTATCTCTCTCTCTCTCTCTCTCTTTATGTGTCTTTGTCTCCATCTTTGTGTGTGTGTGTGTCTCTCTCTCTATCTATCTTTGTATCTTTGTCTCTCTATTTCTTTGTCTCTCCATCTCTCTATCTCTCTCTTTGTGTCTCTCTCTCCCTCTGTCCCTTCGATAGGCATGAAAAATAATATTTAATTAAGTAAATACTTAATATTTATTTAATTTCACATATGTTGCTTATCCTAATAATTAATTAAATAAATATTTATTATTTATTTAACTAATTTCCTCATTATCTTTACATTCCACCACCTTTAATCAAACAAAAACATATGTATTTAATTAAAGCTAACCCTTTTCACATATTCATCTAAAAATCCCCTAACCTCTCTTAAGTTAATTAATCCTTCATTAATTTAACTTTATCCCTCTCCTAATCCTCATTATCCAATTCTCCAACTTTTAACTCCATCCAAGTTAATAAACCAATGGTTTTTTAACTTAACCCTTCCTCATTAAATCAATTAATCCATGATTGATTGTTTTAATACCTAATCCTAACCCTCATTACCATTATTTCCTAATTTTAAATTCCTACATCTCACCTACCCCCCACTAACCTCTTACACAAACCACCCTAGATCTCTTACAAAAATTTAGTCCCTTTCTTCCTAATGTGTGCTCACACATGTGTGAGAACACCTCCCCATTTCACCCCTTTCCATATTGTGACACTTTTCACAAGGCTAATAATTCTTCATGCCTTGATCCAAAACCTATCCTTCCTTCAATCTCAATCATCCATTAACCAATCAATCATATCCCTTATTTTATCTCACCAAATTTCTATATAATGACACCTTGTCTCTCATTATTCACATCCATAGCCCTATGATGCCCAAATTTACATCAAATCCATGCCTACCCTATGATCATGCTACTAAAAAATTGAGAAACTACATCCATTTCAATCACTTGAGAAAATCAGCAAGATAAGTGAGCTCAATCCATGAAGAGGAGACTATGAATGTATAACTCTTTCTTAAGAACATTAGCCTATCTTCAGTATAGAGAATTAACTTTAATCAAATCAAATAATTTTAAGCCCTTGACATTTGATCTCATGTCTAACCCCATACTCCATATTCATCCTCATCTTATTCTTCTAATCCCCATCCATCACTAATTCACCACCTTAATTCCCATCCTCATCAAAAATCAATCCCAAACATTCCTCTTCCAATTAAACCTCCGTCATGTCTAACAATTCAGCCTATCATTCATCCAACCTAATCTATTCTATCCACCTTCACCCATCCTAACTCATTCTAATATAATGAACCTATATCCTAATCCTATGATGAGATTGAGAAAATTCTAGATCACTTGAATCCATTAGACAAAATTCTCCAAGCTTTCACCAATCACCCATCCAAAGTCCCTCTCAAATCCCACCAACATCCTTACCACCTATATCATCCTCATGGGATTCCATCACCAATTATTTCCTCACCCACTACTTTAATAATGATAGGGATTCCATGCTTAGATAGCTCCTTGGAATTGGTGCTAAACTTCCATCCTCCCAACCTTCATCCAATACCAACCCATCCTGTCTTACATACCATACCTCTTCCTTTGACAAGGGAGACCAAGCCTACAACCAAAATATCCATCCAACTCTATCCAAATCCCAAATTTCCATCTCTCAATCCTTTCAAGTTCCTCATCCTCATCCTCAATTTACTAATCCATATAAGCTTCCACCTCTTATTCCACTTGTTCATCTCTCACATCCTTACAATCCATGTCACCCTAATCTTACCAATCAAATTCATCCCATGTCTCACATAATAATTGGCTCCAAAGACTAATAGCAAAGGTGCTTAATTCACCATGCAAAAAAAAGAATGGTGCAACCTTCCCATGTCACGCATCAACAATAGTCAACCCCACACCAAGATAAATCTCAATCTCCTGAATCTCATGAATCCTATGCTACTTCTTCCATCCAAGTCAAATCATCTATCCAACATTTCTACCCCATCACACCATCCACATAAAATAAGGTATGCAATCCTCCAATTTAAATAATGCTAACATATATTCCCCTCCATATAAAAATCAAGGAACCCTTATCCTCCATGATATGATTGCCTTCCATCTCATGATCCCATTTTTAATCAAGAACAACATATCCCTCCCATCCCATCTAATGATACTTTTTCATCTCAAGATCCAAATACCCCTTCCACTCCATTACATGATCCCTCTATAAATTAAGATCAAAGTGCGCCTTCCACCCCATCTAATGATCATCTCCCCTCTCATGATCGAAACACCCTTCCCACTCCATGTCATGATACCCTTCCATCTCATAACCAAGATAAAACTACACCATCCACCCCATCCCATGATCCCAACCCAAGTGAAGATCAAAGAATCCCTTTGTGTACATGCCATGATCCTAATCCTCCACAAGATTCCATAACCCCATCCAAGATACCCATGAACCCCATAGTTATGAAAATGGGTTCCTCCACATTCATCCAAGATGGTTTAATCTGAAAGCCTATTATTCCTTCCACAACATATCCCTTTGGAAATGGACTCGCATCATGCTTCTAAAATAATAAGTATCCCATTGGCAAAAAGATTTTTTAATCCATGCATTATCAAGGAAAAGGGTTAGGTCTCCATGAGCAATTCATATTATAACCCATACAAATTCAATCAAATCCTAATTATCATGGCCTTGGTTATAAGACTCTAGATGTTGGTACTACTTCCACCCATCCTAAATCCAAAATCCCTCTATATAAATTTTAATATCCATATTCCCAATCCTCCAAATCTATCTTGAGACTGTATGTTTAAAATACCAAACCCTCATCCCTTCCATCTATTTTGGGTCCCTATGTCCCAAAATAAAGTCCTTCATCCCCTTCATCCATCTTGGGTACTTACATTCCACCACCTATCTTTCATATTAAAAAATATCTCTATCCTATTTATCCATCACCTCATATCCCAAATCAAGATCAACCAAGGCACACATATTTGAAATCCCTCCAACATACTACTTACACCAACCCATCCATAATACATACACATCATTCATATCCATCAAAAATTCCCATTGATCTTGGAAGCAATTTGGATGCCAAATCTCAAATTCATAAAGCCAAAAATCTGCAAAAATCAAAAGATCAACATGTCCCATGAAAAATACATGCAAAAAGAAAGAAAAATATGATCCAAAGTCAAAAATACCACAGGCCACAAAGGCTCATGAAGAAAAAATCAAAGTCAAAAACCATGTGGATTCCAAATATACTAATAGAATCAACGAATCCTAAAGAAAAGTAAAAATTGACATCCAGACTTGTTTGTCCAAAGGTTTCATCCAATTCTAAGTCCTCCATCCTATCTAATATTCCTTCATCACCCTCATCTATTTTGGGTCCTTATGTCCCAAAATCTATATCCACTCCTTCATTTAAACCTCCAACTTCAAAGATCACTTCTCTTCCACAAATCCACCAACCTTCAAGGTGTGTGTGAATGTTGATCTTGCCAACATTCCCATTCACTCATCCACATTTCTTACACCAACCCATCCATCTTCCATCCTTCCATCCTTCTTATCCAATCCTTTGTATAAGTCCATAATCATCTCCATCTTCCACTCCAGTTTATCCCCCTCACCATAATTCTACAAACTTCTATGAGCATAATAGCACATAATCAAGGGATGCCATCTATGGAACTAGATGCTTGAGACCTTCCTCCTCATCCTCTTAACGAGACTCTCAAAATGAACATAACCTTTTTATTTGCATTGAAAATTTCAACTAAACTAGGGACCATAGTGTGCTTGATTCTAGTGCAGTGATGCAAAAGAGGTACATGGAAAACAAGTGGAAACCTAAGGACAAAGCATGAATCAAGGGCAGCAAGCTGGTGAGGGCAGTCAGTTACATTAAAAGTTAATCACATAAGTGCAGCCATGTCCATAAGAGAACAATCATGAAGAATGATAATACAATGGATAGATGGTGCAAGTTAACCAATGAAGGGCAATCCTTTTGGTAGTATGGATAATCATGGTCTCATGACAATGAAAAATGGGTAGCAATATTACAATTGAAAGCAACAATTCATTTGTACTAACTCAAAAAGCATTCACCAAAGAGAAAAAGGAAAAGAGTAGTGATTATGGAGATTGCTATGGCAACGTCTTTAATTAGCATAATGTGATAAAACCATGCTCATGCAGGAAGGAACAATAATAGGGTTAATAAAACCCATACTTCACGAGTAATGGGAGAACATCATGGTCAAGTTTCAGAGAGTTGAAGGGAAAACATTGCATAAGATGATAGTGACCTTTAATCTAAATCACAAAGAAATTCCCTAACCTATAAAAAAGATAGTCTTAATGGCTGTAATAAAATCAAGAGGCCATTCTTATTGATTATAATAAAGATAGCAGGTGGCAGTCGTGTTTGCATCTATGCATTTTGTTTTTCCTATTGAGATGAGAGAGAAGGAAATGATAGATAATAGCAAAGGGTTTTCAAAAGATTAAGGAGGTTCCAACTTTGTTCTTTTTGAAATTTTTCATGCAAATCTAACTTCCACAACCTTTGTCATCATCCTCCCTACTTACTCCATGGCCATGCATCAAATGAATTTATTGAAAAGGGATTTAGAAACCCTCATGCAAATACAATCAACAATTGTAAACTTTTAAAGAAAATGCAAATTGGCCAGTGCAATGCTAAATATGGGGCAACAAAATGCTTCAAAATGAACACCATTAATGGCCTACACTAAATGGGAGCGTTGGAGTAGGGTATGGACATCCATCAAAGCATAAAAGATAGAGGAATTATGTTAGATGTTATAATTGTAAGTGCCCTATCAAATATGCATGCAAATGTGGAAGCATAGACATATAGCAAAAAATTTCACATAAAGCCACAAAAGAAATGTTATCTCGAAAATGCAATGATTGTAAACATGAAAAATATGGAAGCATGCAGAAGGTGTGAAATCATTGACAAAGTGCCTCAATGAAATTCCATCTCATGGAATGAGATGAGTGCCTGGAATATGAATAAAATGGATTTGCTAAACCATCTTTAGAAACTTCCAAGCAAATGCATTCAGTAGTGGTAATGACAAATTCTACTATCTTTGCTAGCATTCCCATGTGGTTGACCAAATAAAAGGATTGAAATGGGATTTGGGAATTCATCAAAGAATATTTGCAAACATTGTGGTCGACTTCCATGAAAGAAATTATTGCATAACATTGAAACAACAAAATAGGTATCGTGTAAAGGCATAAAGGAAACGTGGAATTTTGTTAGTGGTTGCACTCACAATTCTTATGGTAGACATGCATATAAATTGTGGAAGCTTATAGAAGGCAAGTAACCTATTTGAATGAATCACTCAAAGAACAACGGTGTCATGAAAGACAATACATATGGAGGATATCGGGCACCCACATGACCTCACAAGGACTTTGCTTCATGCAATGAATATCGGCCATGCGGTTATAAAGTAATATATAAAATGGATTTGTTGAAAAGGTTTTACCAAGTTTTTGGTGAATGTAATTAGAAGATATAAAGCCAAATTCTGCAACCTTTATCACCATCCTCCTTACCTGTACAAAAGTGGAGCTTTAGAATGAGGTATGGAAAATTGTCAAAACATAAAGGATAAGATGTATTTGCAATCACCCTTATGTACATACATGCAAAATATCGCAGTCTGAACAAGCCCATGAACTGTTTGATACTGTGCTACCAAGATACGTGATCTCATAGAATGCAATAATCACAAAATGTATTACATAAAGAGATCTGTTAAAAAGGCTTCAGGAGCATTCAGTACATTTGGCTCCCTCAAATTACATACAATACTTTGATGTTGGGCCGTGATACAAATGTTCTCAATTTCAACACTTCAATTGCAAAAACGTGCTGCTCATTGGGTTCATCGAACTCTGTCTAACTTAATGAATGCTTTTCCTATATTTGGCCAACTACCAGCTGTGGCAAGCCCACATACATATGGTTTCGATGGGAAGAAGATAGGGTTGCTTGCTGACCAATGTAAACATTTTCTCGATGTCGCCATGTTCATAAAGAAGTAGTAGAACATGAAGAACAGAGAAACCATCAAAAGCAACTTCATTGTTTGTGCCTGCCAGAGGGAGCTCGAATCAACAGTTTGGGTGAGATGATGTGGACCGATATGAACCATCCCCCGCTAGCCTGCGAGGGACCCACCATTGCGAAGCTTCTTCCAGCGAGGGCGTGGGGAGGAGGGATACTTTCCTGCCAGCCCATGGGAGTTTATGCTACCATAATAGGGAAGTAGCAGGGGAGTGGGGGGCCTCCATGTGGCAATAGTGGGACCCATGGTTAATGTTCAATATTAATATTTGATAAATTTTTTGACAGTGAGGAATTAATTAAATGTGAAATACATGGGTAGTGGAGACTTTCTACAACTCAATGGAGAAAATAATTAAATCCTCCAAATGTAAAAAATGAAAAATCTTTTTGTTGCAGGGCAGTAAAATATAAAATGCAAAATGTAACATGTACGGGTAAGTGAAGAGGGCTTTCTAGAGCCTGATTAAAATGAATAAAGGGCTTCACAGTAAAAAATATATATTTTCTATTGCAGTTGCGAGATAAACAAATGTGGAGGCAGGAAATATTGAGCAAACTGTATTTTCGAATAAGGGTAACAAAATGGGTTTTCCTATAGCTTGTTTAAAGGGTGATGTTTTTCACGAAGTTAAAGCAAATCTTTTAGTTGCTAGGTGAAAATAAAGGCAAGTGGGAAAACAAGGTGTGGAATGGGTTTCTTGTAAGGAAATTTTGGATCTAAGGGCTCGCTTGGTGCTAGTTGTCAACTAGAGATTTTCATTTAGGGTTTATGTTTTTTCCTTGAGTGTAATTTCTTGTTTCATTTGGAAGTGAGTTTCTCAGTTTTTCTCTCATGGGAATACTTATTGTAGTAGGGTCTGAAAATAAATATGTGTTTATTTTACGTTTTTGAGTTTTTTGAATCTTGTAATGGGGAATTCATTCAAGGCATCATCATATTTGTATGTAATTAATAATATATTCTAATCTTTAAGTTGTTTCCACATTGCACATTGTATAGATTATGAATATGAGTAAACAGAGAGTGTTGGTATTTGTCTTCTATTATTTCCTTGAATGTCTCTTTAGTGTTTTTTTTTTTTTTTTTAAAGAGAAGGGTAAAAAATTTATTCAATCAAATCCAAAAAATATAGGCAAAGGCCACAAAGGCCGAAAACAACACTATTAATCGGCGTTCCAATAATACTAACCTCACAATGGTCCCACGATAATCGCAATTTATCCTCCACCAATATCCCGCAAACATCCATGATTCCGAAGCCCAATTTCGGGCCAAAACAATCACCCAATTTTGTTCCATTCTCAGTGATATACGTGCGCGGAGAGAATCAGTGGAACCTATAGAGACTTTAGAATCTATCTTAACCAAAGAGGCTAATTGCCAACTAACATCCCTCTTAAATTCGGGTTGTTCAAAGATATCCATTAAATAACTGGTATCCACTCACAGATGATCCTCCCTCCAAAGATAAAGAGACCCACCAACTTTAATGAAGGTGCTTCCCATCGTGATTATTAGAGGTTGACTTTGTAAATAGGAGAAGAGAAAACTGCATCTACCATCATTAATTTCTACCTAATAATTTAATCCCAAAGATATCCAGTGGTTCCTAATGAGAAGAACCATCTATATTAATCTTTAGGACTCGAACTGTGAGGCGCTCCTACGTCCTCGGTTCCGACAAACCCGCTGTTTGATATGTCAGGGTCTATCCTCTAAGCAATGCATCCCCCCGCCTACTACATCCCCTGCCAGTCTTCACAATAAAGCACATGACTACTGTGGGATCAATACTTTAGACATATCACAATTTTTTAGCGTAAAATAGTCTCCCCGGGGCTCAATTTCAATTTCCATTCGTCAAGAATTGAAACTTAATTTGGAATCCATAAAATTTTCCATGCCGCCTTCCACCCAAAGGTTCCAGAGAATGAAAATAGGCCCAACAGTCTAGGTCACCTACAAGAAAGAAGTCTTAATTGGAGGCCTGCTCAATCTTTCCCAAAACTCAATAAGAGAGGTTGCACGAATACAGCCATGACGCAAAGCCTCCCACCATCTGTGCCAAATCTCTCCAGAAAAAGGGCAAGGAAAGAACAAGTGGGAGGTACATTCCTCACTGTTCGAACAAAGGAAACAAACCGAAGGGCCCTAAAAACCTCGCTTGCGGAGATTCTCCCAAGTGAGACATTTCTTATGAGCCACCAACCATAAGAAAAAATTACAATTGGGCCAAGAAAAGTTATTCCAAACTTTCTTCCACCAATGCACCTCAGCTGGACCATGTAAGTTCTTGTCAAGTATAGAATAGCCTTGAGCAACAGTAAATTTACCTTTTGGGCTAGGACTCCAAGCCAAAGTGTCCCTCGCATCAAGGGAGTTGTAAAACCTATTCTCTAAAGCTTTAGTAAGAACAACATGATCTTCATCAGAACCACCCACAGGCCACTCTTAAGGGTCCTTCCAGCAAGTCACCTCCACCTGACCCATACGCTTGACTATTTTAAAATGCTACACCTTAATCCATCCAGCATCAGTAAAAATATGGCAAGGGTAGGAGGCCGTTTCCAAAAGCCGGTGGAGAATGGGAGGGTGGCCATCCCAAGAGTCCTACAAAAACAAAAGCATCAAAGCCTCTTTTTTGATATATCCGTAATATAATCTTCATCCTTTTACTGCTTCTAGCCCCTTCTTAAGAGGACCTCATGCGAACCTTTTTCACGAAGTAACTGTGGGTACACTGCTAAGCCGTCACACGTGAGATATTTTCCGGAAGTGCAATCCCGGCACCGTCCTCTCGCCTTTGATTGTTGCACCACCTCTAGTATAGCTTGGCAGCCCAAAGTCATGACAATGAGAGCCATCACCCTAAGACCAAGGCCCCCAACATGCTTCGGCCTGCAGACAGACTCCCACTTGACTAAACTCCACTTCGAGGATAGGAGGTTGCCAGACCAAAGGAACTGCTGAGATAGAGCATCAAAATCCCTCACAAAGGTGGAAGGGGGGACATGAACACAACACCTATAAATGGGGAGAGACTGCACCACAGTCTTTAGGAGAACCACTCTCCCAGCAGAAGATAACCATCTGTAAGTCTAGTGACTAACCTTACTCTTCAAAATCTCTGAGTCCTTTCCAAAACTTTGCCGGTTCCTCATGCCTTTGGGGTCCCTGAATCCATAGATCGGCACAATAGTGGTTTACAATTTTGGCCAACCCGATAATTTCATTTTTTTTTTGAACGTCCTGAATTCCTTCGTGCACCTATAGCAGTAAAACCATGAGGAATTTGAAGATGATTCAAACTAGAGTTTTGTGAAATTTTGTCTATAGATTCTAAATATATTTGTTTTAAAAATTTTGGAATCAGATTGCACTTTTTTTCCATCTCCCTCGAAAACTAGTTTTTTTTAAAAAACAACATTTTTAAAAAGTGACGCTCATCATATAATGCATATCATTTTTCCCATCAAGGATAAAATTGTAATTATTTCAAATTTAGATTTGAAAACTCGAGCATCTAGTGCCACTTGGCTAGATAGTCTTTTATTGAATATTTTTTCTTTAATCAAGTTTCAAAGTCAAACCAATTATAATTCAGATATAGTGTGGTCGTATAACACGTAACTTCTTTTGTATGTATCGATTTTTTATTTGTTGGATCTCCAAAGAATCTTATATGGTGTAATTTAACATTTTTAATTTTTTTTTTAATAATCATATCTAATTTTGCAAATAGAGAGTTTTCGATTTTGGTGAAACCTATATTCCTGGAAATAAAAAAAATAAATATAATAATCATTGAAATTTATTTAAAATTATAATTTTGGGAAGCTTATAATAAGGGACTACATACTCTGCAAAAAAAATAAATTTTAAAATGAATTGGATTTGATTCTGCTGCAACTGGCCAAAAGTGGTTTTATTAGCATTTTGATAGGTGTAAAGGAGACTCCTCTATTATAGGTATGGCTCTTAAAAATAGCTGGGTTCTATCCCATAGCTCTCGATTTCATGTGCCTGGACTTTCCAAAACCTCTTCAATTGGAATTCTTTAAATGAAACCTTTCAAGGCTTAAATCATTATATTTTCTAAAAATATGTGATTTCAACAAAAATCAGTTCCTCATAGAAATTGTAAACCACTATTGTGGCAGCACCACCCAAGGTACATCAAAGGAAGGGAACCGATCTGAAATCTAAGGATCCTAGCAATCCTACTCTAAATAAGTTGAGGGGTATTAGAGAAATAAATGGAGGACTTATCATCATTAATACTCTGACCAGAGGCTTTCAAATAGATATCTAAAGTACTCCTGAAATTCACAACATCACTAATTCTAGCCATGCCCATCAACCCAGTGTCATCCACAAACTGAAGATGAGAGTAGGAAGGAAGATTATTGTTCCAGCTCCAACCTTGGATAAACTGCCTCACATGAGATTTTATAAACCTGCCAAGACCCTCCACCATGATAATGAATAAGTAAGGAGATAAAGGATCCCCTTGTTGGAGTCCCCGAGAAGCTCTAAACAACTCTAAAGGTTCCCCATTAATGAGAACAGATAAGGAGGACGAGGTCACATAGCAAAGAACCCAATTCACCCACTCCTCATCAAAACCAAAAGCCAAAAGAATTTTCTGTAAGAACTACCAACTCACCTTATCATAAGCTTTAGCCATGTCAAGTTTAATAAACATAGCCTTCTCATTAGAGGTAGCCATAAAGTGAATAGCCTCCATTGCTTTCACAACCCCATCCAAAATTTGTCTTCCTTCAACAAAACCACCCTGTTCAGTAGAGATCAAAGTACCAATGAGTGGTTTGAGTCTCTTAGCAATCAATTTAGTGATGATCTTATAGACAACATTACATAATGCAATAGGCCTAAATTGAACCAACCGATTAGTGCCCTCCTTCTTAGGTATGAGATCCAAGAAAGTAGAATTCAAAGACTTAAGCATCTGTTTGTTCCTATGTGATTCCCGAACCACCTCTAGGAGATCAAACTTTATTCTTTCCCTGAATTCTTGAAAAAACTCAATCGAAAACCCATCTGGACTAGGAGCCTTACCTTTCCTCATAGTAAACACAACTTTCTCCAGTTCAGGTAACAAGATAGGACTTAAGAGAGCCCCATTCATCTCAGTAGAGACCAGGTGGGGAATACAATCCAAGATAGCCCTCTCCTTGACCCTAGCTATAAGATCCTCCCTAGTAAAAAGATCAGAAAAATAGTTGACAGCTTCCTTGGAAAATTCTTCACAGGAAGAAAGTTGAGCCCTTTCAGTCAAAACAAGAGAGGAGATAGAGTTCCCCTAACTCCAAGCCTTAATCGAGTTATGAAAGAACTCATTGTTCCTATCCCCCTCCTCAAGCCAATCAACACAAGATTTTTGCTTCCAGAAAATCTCCTCCTAAAGCTCCCACTCTTCAAGTCCCTTAAGAGTAAAGGATTTAGCTTTACTCAGATCAGAGGTCAACCCTTGGTCCCAAATCTGACGAGTAATATTATCCAACTTGGACTGAGCATCAATCTTTTGAGCATGCAGGCTCCCAAAACATTGTTTATTCCATCTCTTAAGCCTATACTTCACATGTTGAAGCCTCTTACTAAAGGTAAACATGGCCGTCCCATGGGTCGGCATCCCCTCATACCACCAATCCAACATAAGGTTTTGTAAAGACTGATCTCTTAACCACGTCAACTAAAATTTGAAGGAAGTATTTTTGGTGACTCCATATGAGGTGACAGAGAGCTTGATCCGCCAGTGATCAGAGCCCCTCCAATCAAGAATTTCTGAACTGGTGGTCCACCTACTATTCATCCAATAGTAGGAAACCAAAAATTTGTCAAGCCTTTCTAAGATAGCCTCAACACCACATCTCTGATTATTCCATGTAAAGACACCATTGGTTAGCTTCACATCAATGAGATTCAAGGAACCAATCATATCCCTGAGCAGATTTGAAGAAGGGTCCAGCCTGGCTAATCCCCCTCATTTTTCATCCAAAGTAGTAACAACATTAAAATCCCCAGCCATAATCCATGGGAGAAACGGGTCTAGGGATCAGATGAATCTGATATGAGCCCATAAATGTGACTTACCTAAAAAATTAGTAGGGGCATAAATATTGGATAAAAGACACCTTTCTCCATTCTCAAAACTAGAGGCAACCAGAGAAATGGAGGACTGACTAGAAATCCACCATAAGGGGGAAACTTTCCTCAGGTTCCAGAAGCAAGCCACCCCCCCGAACTATTCAAAGAACCCACCCCCTACCAAGATCCCTGGGGCCAGATACGCAAAGCACAATTAGCCAAACCATCCATTGTAAGCTTGGTTTTTGGAATAAAGCATTCCATGGACTCAGTAGGAGATTCAAGACTCAACTAATATTAAACAACCCTTTGTTTCTTTGGGGATTTCTAACCCCTTTACATTCCAGTCAACTATTTAGGAAGTGTAGGAAGTGTAGTCCACTGTTCCTAATCTGCACTCAAATCCTAAAAGTATCAACAAATCTGCTAAATCCTTGGGAATTTGGCCTACTTCCTATTAGTTCTTTGTGATGGCTTCTATCCAGCTGGGCCCCCCTTTTTGTGTTGATTTCTGGCGGTAAACTCCTAGGATATGGGGCTTTATTCCTTCAAAAAAAAAAATGAGGTCCCCTTTTAGGAGCAAGGGATCACTTGTTATAATTGAACCCTTTGGACCCCTTTGATCCTCAGAAATATCCACATCCCAACTTGAGGGAGGCAACGAGTTTTATCCTCATCTTAACTATGGTCCCTTTGTAAAAGATAAATTTGATCCTCCCTTTTGTGATCCTCATCCTGAACCTCATGCTGACCTTTAGCCCCAAAAGATAGCTCAACTGGAGTACCTTCCTCTTGGACCAAGTCACCAAGAGCATCAAACCTATTAAAGGTGCCATCATTCTATCTATCCATCCAGGCTCTCTTCTTACCTTTTCCTTTGTTACGAGACTTAACCGGAGTAAATCCCTCATTATCTACAAGTTCATCAAACAAAGGAGCCTTCTCCTTGTCCACACTAGGAGGTCCATGGACAGCCAAGGGGGAAGACTTATTTCTAGGACATCTGCAATGTAAATGACCATATTCATGACAAATTCTACATCTAAATGGTAGGGTCTCATAATCCAGCTGTTGGATCCAAGAAGATGATCCCATGAAAATCTCCATAGAATCCGGTAACAGATTATTTAAATCAACTTCTACACAAATATGAGAAAAATAAATTACCTTATAGTCTTGAGTTTGAGTAGTTGAACCCACAAGTTTTCCAAGAAGCAAAGAGATTGAGTGAAGAATATCTTCCCTCCAGAATTCCAAAGGAAGCCTCAGCAAGCGAACCCACACAGGAACTCATGAAGGGATCTCCTCAATAGAGTTGAAGCCCATGTGCCAAGGCTTGATGAAGAGCCCCACCTGGTTAAAGAAATAAGGGCCTCCCTCAAATGCCCTATTCTTGTCTGTCATGCTTGAGAAGATAACCAGAAAATAGTTATTAGCCGCTAGTAGAATCTACATATCTCCTTCTGGGTTCCAAAGCCGACATGCCCAGGAATCTAGCATAGGAAAAGAAAGGCGAAGGCCCAAAAATTTGCAAATAAGAGCATGATTGCACTAGTATTCAACATCCTCTGAAACTTGTTCAGGTTGAATAACCAAAATTGGCTAGTCCTCGGATCTCTCCAAACATTTTTTTACCTTTTTTAATTGAAACATCCCTTTTGAAGAGGGAAAGACTCTTTCCCTTTAGATTGCTTCATGATCCTCTTATCAACGCTTTGATCGTAGAAGATCTTCTACTATATTCAAATTCCTGGCCAGTCCTGAAGAGCTCTATAATTCTCGACATTCTCCATGCAATCAAATCCAATCAGCGACTCAAAAGTATGGCGGAGATCAACGACAGAGACCCATTACAGTCTCGTAACACCTCAAGCCACCTCCAAGGAGACGCAAAAGATGAAAATCGCGTACACCACTTCCGCCGTAAAATATCAAAACCTCGTCCGACGAATGTTAGATCTCAAAATCGCATACCTCAAATTAATCTCCGAAAGTAGCAAAGAAGCTCAAAATGGAGCAATAACTCTCATAGATACAGACGTGGTTTAGGCCTGTGGGTCTCCAGTATTGGAACTCGTAATCTCTAAACTGGTTCTATATATCGGCTCTTTAGTGTTATTACTTCATCCAAAGAATGAATTAAATTCATATTAACATAGATAGAGGCTTCCATCTTAAACATTTGCTGGGATTTATTAAGCATGGCTCCTCGCTGAGGATTCTGCACTCACCGGTAAGATCATCTAGCAGTGTATAGGCTTGATAGGCAACGTTGCATGAATTTTGCTGCATTAAAGTGACTGGTCATGGAATAACATGACACTGTTGGTCTTTTAATGTTACAGTCTCCTAAGACTTTTATGGCAACTACAAATTTCAATCAATTTTATTTGTCTATTTCGATGTGAATGTGTGTGGATTTTAATGAATTATATTTCTCATGTTTAAATTAGACATTACCATGCAAGTTGGCTAAATCTTTAGGGTATTATGTCTATTTAACAATTAAAGGAGAATTATCTATTTATAGTGTTCTAAATGCTTTGACACACAAGTGTCTATAAGCACATTGTTGAGATCACCCTCTCAGGTTTCACAAATCCTAAAGTGTAGGGGAGAAAGGTTTTAATTCAATCTTTGTTCATTGGCCAAATCTCTCCTTGAATCTAACCATTAGGCCTAGCACCCCTTTAGGATTCATGTTGATTGCAAATTTGGGAACCAACAGATTGGAGACTCTGCTTGGTAAGAACTTTGAATCTCCAGTTGCAAACTATCCTATCACAGAGTCATATTATTTATTGATCTAAGCATCTGGTTCAAATATTGAAGAAATTGAGAACCTAGAGAAAGAAATTGTTTCATTATACTTGAAAGTTCCATGATCTATGGTGCTTTGTTGGTGAAAAGAACTCAAAAGCAAATATCATTATTGAAGATGTTTCAAGTTCTTGAAAAAAAATTCCTCTTAAAGGAGGTGGCAAATCTGCTAAAAAACTCAGTGAAGATGTGAAGAAAGTTCCAGATGATCTATAAATATTTCTAGTTAGAAAGAAGAATTTATAGTAGCTACAACATACCTAGGTATTTTCCATATTTTGGTTTTCTTTGCTGCAACCGGTGGCGGTATTAGATTCCATGTTTCGGAATGGAAACTGAAACTTCCTCGAAGTCTCTGGAGCTGAAAATTTCAGCACGCTATGGGTATGTGCGTGGATCGCATTCATGGTGCGCAAAGGAATTTCGAAGTTAGACGTAAATTTTTGTGCCGGAGTTAGCAACTGGATACAGCACTGAACGGTTTCATTCATATATTATTTAAAGCGAGCAAAATGTAGCTGGAATTGTAGAAAAGCCTGAAAGTAGTAGTTTCAAACCGGCTGCGAGGTTTGAGTTCTGAAAAGAATCTCGACCGTAAGGCAGCACCTAAATTCTTACCGTGAAGGGACTTAAATTTAGGGTATTAAGAAGTTCGCATTCTAACCAACCTGCAATCCAATGTTTCTGAGTATTGATTTCGCGGATTTTATATATAAGTGGTCTCATGTCCCGGCTGTGATGCATTTTTATTTTTTTCCCGTACCAGCTGAAGTTAATTGCTGGATTTCTTTTGCCAGGAATTTTTTCGGCACAGTAGTGCAACTCCTTGTATGTCTCCACCTTTAAATTGTAAGCTCAAAAAAAATCGCGAAATTCATTTTTTAAACTTGTAATAAGGAATGCATAGCATGTTTCTGTGATGGCACGCAAGTCGGTACTCATTGAAAATCAGGATGTTTTTCAATCATCCTATCAATTAGGAGTTTAGTCATAATTCAAATAGAAAATGAATAATATGTATTTATTAAATTCAAAGTAAAGCATAATTTATATTGGTGGAAAGTTGAGAATCTCCTTTAAAAACCCTTTTCATTTCATCAATTTTGGGTAAAAAAAAGTCGTCAGCCACATGTTGTACACATACCTATCATATTGCCACTTTTTGGCCTATCATGATCTTGCACATACCCACAATAAAGGGATGTGGAGAATTAAGTAGTTTTAGAGGGAATGAATTTTATTTGCATATATGTATGGTTTTCCTAGTTCTCCCTATACAAGCTATAAATTCATGCTTGGAACATAGGCATATCCTCAAAGAAAGATGTTCATTAGTGAAAGATATAACCCTTTGGACTTCAGTAAAATCTAGGGTTACCCATAGTTTGTCCCAAGAATAATTAATGAAAATTTTCCTAGGTTTAGAAGAGATTTCAAAGAATCATCATTAATAAATTTATGTTATTTTATTGATTTAATGAAAGACTGTCAAATAATAGAAGAGGTTGCTATCATGAAGTTTTTTTGTAAGAAATTTAGAGGATCATGTTGCTAAATATTGGTTTTTTGTTTTACTAAAGCATTCCATTTGTTCATGGCAAGAGCTTGAAACACTTTTCATTAATCAATTTCAATGCATACCAAATGATAATATGTGCTTGTTCGAAAGTTGAAATCTGCATATCTAGCAAGAATTTGAAGATGAATCTGAAAAAAAAGTTGAATCCATATAATCTAGTATTGGATTGTGTGATAGAAAAATATTTGAGGATGAATCCCCCTATGACTTTCATGATAGATTCATGAAATTTTTATTTGATATACCAAAATCAGAAAGAACTGATGAATCAGCTTGCATTGGTTTATTCTATAAGAATTGTGAGCCAAGTTTGAGTACCATGCTAGCTCACTTGAAGCCCCCTAGCCTTAAATGCATATATCAATGGATCCCAATGATTGGACAAATGATGGAGCAATATGGAAGTAATCTCCTAACTCAATTATGTGATGGTAATTTTTCTAGACTTACTCCAATGGATGTGGATGGTATAGCAAAAGACAATGATAATGCACCTTGTAGTGATGAGGATGTTGTTTTTGAACAACCTATAAAAGAAATATACCCAGATGAAGATTGCAGCCATAATGGTCATGATGAAGTGAATGATGTTAGCATATAGTTTCCATTGATTTCAAAAGAGAAAATCATGCAAAGGGGGTTTTAGCATGATGACAAAGGATGAATGTGAGGGCAGAGGATCTAATGGAAACTTAGGCTACATATTCAATATGGGTTTTTCAAGAGCATTCCAGTGATGTGCTCTGTAGGTTAAGAAATTGATGAATACACCCAAAAATGAACTATTTCTACTCTCAGGTGATATTAGGGTTTACAAATAAACCCTAATAGGTTTATAGTCATGGCATTGTAAACAAAAAATATATTTTGTTGTTGACTATGTATTGGCAGTTGCAAGTCACATAAGTTACAACTTATATCTTTGAAGTCATGAGTATGACCGACCCCTTCACTTTATGTTTACCAACTCGACAAATATTCAACAACTATAATATTTCCTAAGTCACAAATGAAATATTTGTCTTCACTTGATCAACAGTGGAGGTCAAGCCTTGAAGATTGGATAGTGCTCACTAATCCCATTGAGTTTTTGGTGGATCCCAACTAAGTCTCACGGGGACAGTGGGGAATGATAGAGATTAAACCAAGCCAATCGAATGGTACATGATGTATGAAAGGTGGGACCTATGAAGGTAGCACACAATGACACCAGATGATGCTTAAGGTGGGACTTGATAGATTGATAGTGGATTTTGGTGATGTGTGACAACAAGTGGTGAAGTGGTATGTGTAGGATCATGATGGGCCAAAAAATGGCGATGTGAAAAAAGTAGTGTTTTGCATCTGCCAAAAAATGAGAAAATCCTGAGTTGACTTTTTTGGGGTTGGTTGTCAGTACATTGCTCCAAAGAAATTCCCAAGGCAAAGTAGCACAAATCAGATATCCAATTTGGATTAGATATCTGATTTGAATTGAATATTTGATTTGGGTCAGGTATAAATACATAGTCGTGACCATTTAAAATTATTTCAACCATTTAAAACATCTCAAATCATAGTGAGAGCGATGTGGGGTGTATCCAATATCTAATTTGAGTTGATATCTGATTTGCAAGGTAATTTTTTAGTTTTGTTTTTGTTTTAATTGATTTTTTATTAGTTTTGTATAATTTTAACTAGTTTTTTATGGGTTTTTATTAAAAACTAGTGTTTTTTACAATAATTTCATCTATATTATGTAAATTCAATTAGATTAATTAGTTTTGAACTTCAATCTGGTATTATGGCTAAGAATCAAAATGCACAAATTCCAAACTCTCCACCACCTCCACACCCATCAATTGAAGATTTAATTGGTGAAAAATTTGAGCAATTGAGGGGCATTTGTGATGTTTATAAGACAATCCCACAATTATCACAGATGACAAAAACATTGAAGGAAATAATTAAAAATATAGAAACCCTCTCCACCCAACATAATTCCATTCTTTTGTGGTGAGAAACCATGAGGGAATATTACTCCTATGGATTGTCTTACAAAGATGTGAAAGATCTCAAAATAATAAAAGCCCAAATAGCCTCTTTATTTGTTAACCCCCACACTAGTTTGCTAGTTAATGTTAATAAACCAAAATTTTCTATAAAATGGTGCATGAATAAGGACATTGTAGATAACTTTTAGGATTGTTCGTGGATGGTTTTTGATAAACCACCCAACAATAATATTGATGTACCATTTTACTTTATTAGAAAATTATACGTTGAGTTTGTGTTAGGGCATCATGTCAATTACTTTGGCACTAAACCCTCCCATGGAATCGGTGGAGGTATGCCCCAAGATAGACTAGGAGAAGTTAGAGTAGTCAAGGTCCCATATGTTCCCCCTCCTCCCCTTCCTCAACCACCTCTAGTACATCATCTAGATGTTATTGAGGATGTAGCCACATAAACTATTCAGGCTATTGACTCTTTGAGTGATCTTTTGGTTTCCCATACTACTATAGTAGCTCAACCACATGCCAGTGATGATGGCAATGGATCAAGTGCTACTGCATCATCCTCCTTAGGTCCAAATATCTTTGTGCCACATACTTGCACTATGTACCACTAGATATGCTTGGGTCCTCTTGTACATCTTGTTGAGCATCCCTTGGACACTTCTGATTGTGACCTCCATGATGTGGACTTTATAGGAGATCAAACATAGGGTATTAGAGCACACCTTATAGAGTTCTCCACTGCTAGAGAGGGGGACATTGGAATAGTTACACAAGTAAGATTTAAGTTGTAAATTCATAATTTGCATTTTTTTTAAATGAATATTAATAAGAGATAGTAACAAGTACTAATATTTATTT
>VDFB02294302.1:0-62962 GCA_007258455.2 Sequoia sempervirens | reverse complement strand
CTATAAATTCATGCTTGGAACATAGGCATATCCTCAAAGAAAGATGTTCATTAGTGAAAGATATAACCCTTTGGACTTCAGTAAAATCTAGGGTTACCCATAGTTTGTCCCAAGAAGAATTAATGAAAATTTTCCTAGGTTTAGAAGAGATTTCAAAGAATCATCATTAATAAATTTATGTTATTTTATTGATTTAATGAAAGACTGTCAAATAATAGAAGAGGTTGCTATCATGAAGTTTTTTTGTAAGAAATTTAGAGGATCATGTTGCTAAATATTGGTTTTTTGTTTTACTAAAGCATTCCATTTGTTCATGGCAAGAGCTTGAAACACTTTTCATTAATCAATTTCAATGCATACCAAATGATAATATGTGCTTGTTCGAAAGTTGAAATCTGCATATCTAGCAAGAATTTGAAGATGAATCTAAAAAAAAAGTTGAATCCATATAATCTAGTATTGGATTGTGTGATAGAAAAATATTTGAGGATGAATCCCCCTATGACTTTCATGATAGATTCATGAAATTTTTATTTGATATACCAAAATCAGAAAGAACTGATGAATCAGCTTGCATTGGTTTATTCTATAAGAATTGTGAGCCAAGTTTGAGTACCATGCTAGCTCACTTGAAGCCCCCTAGCCTTAAATGCATATATCAATGGATCCCAATGATTGGACAAATGATGGAGCAATCTGGAAGTAATCTCCTAACTCAATTATGTGATGGTAATTTTTCTAGACTTACTCCAATGGATGTGGATGTTATAGCAAAAGACAATGATAATGCACCTTGTAGTGATGAGGATGTTGTTTTTGAACAACCTATAAAAGAAATATACCCAGATGAAGATTGCAGCCATAATGGTCATGATGAAGTGAATGATGTTAGCATATAGTTGCCATTGATTTCAAAAGAGAAAATCATGCAAAGGCGGTTTTAGCATGATGACAAAGGATGAATGTGAGGGCAGAGGATCTAATGGAAAATTAGGCTACATATTCAATATGGGTTTTTCAAGAGCATTCCAGTGATGTGTTCTGTAGGTTAAGAAATTGATGAATACACCCAAAAATGAACTATTTCTACTCTCAGGTGATATTAGGGTTTACAAATAAACCCTAATAGGTTTATAGTCATGGCGTTGTAAACAAAAAATATATTTTGTTGTTGACTATGTATTGGCAGTTGCAAGTCACATAAGTTACAACTTATATCTTTGAAGTCATGAGTATGACCGACCCCTTCACTTTATGTTTACCAACTCGACAAATATTCAAAAACTATAATATTTCCTAAGTCACAAATGAAATATTTGTCTTCACTTGATCAACAATGGAGGTCAAGCCTTGAAGATTGGATAGTGCTCACTAATCCCATTGAGTTTTTGGTGGATCCCAACTAAGTCTCACGGGGACAGTGGGGAATGATAGAGATTAAACCAAGCTAATCGAATTGTACATGATGTATGAAAGGTGGGACCTATGAAGGTAGCACACAATGACACCAGATGATGCTTAAGGTGGGACTTGATAGATTGATAGTGGATTTTGGTGATGTGTGACAACAAGTGGTGAAGTTGTATGTGCAGGATCATGATGGGCCAAAAAATGGCGATGTGAAAAAAGTAGTGTTTTGCATCTACCAAAAAATGAGAAAATCCTGAGTTGACTTTTTTGGGGTTGGTTGTCAGTACATTGCTCCAAAGAAATTCCCAAGGCAAAGTAGCACAAATCAGATATCCAATTTGGATTAGATATCCGATTTGAATTGAATATTTGATTTGGGTCAGGTATAAATACATAGCCGCGACCATTTAAAATTATTTCAACCATTTAAAACATCTCAAATCATAGTGAGAGCGATGTGGGGTGTATCCAATATCTAATTTGAGCTGATATCTAATTTGCAAGGTAATTTTTTAGTTTTGTTTTTGTTTTAATTGATTTTTTTATTAGTTTTGTATAATTTTAACTAGTTTTTTATGGGTTTTTATTAAAAACTAGGGTTTTTTACAATAATTTCATCTATATTATGTAAATTCAATTAGATTAATTAGTTTTGAACTTCAATCCGGTATTATGGCTAAGAATCAAAATGCACAAATTCCAAACTCTCCACCACCTCCACACCCATCAATTGAAGATTTAATTGGTGAAAAATTTGAGCAATTGAGGGGCATTTGTGATGTTTATAAGACAATCCCTCAATTATCACAGATGACAAAAACATTGAAGGAAATAAATAAAAATATAGAAACCCTCTCCACCCAACATAATTCCATTATTTTGTGGTGAGAAACCATGAGGGAATATTACTCCTATGGATTGTCTTACAAAGATGTGAAAGATCTCAAAATAATAAAAGCCCAAATAGCCTCTTTATTTGTTAACCCCCACACCAGTTTGCTAGTTAATGTTAATAAACAAATTTTTTCTATAAAATGGTGCATGAATAAGGACATTGTAGATAACTTTTAGGATTGTTGGTGGATGGTTTTTGATAAACCACCCAACAATAATATTGATGTACCATTTTACTTTATTAGAAAATTATACGTTGAGTTTGTGTTAGGACATCATGTCAATTACTTTGGCACTAAACCCTCCCATGGAATTGGTGGAGGCATGCCCCAAGATAGACTAGGAGAAGTTAGAGTAGTCAAGGTCCCATATGTTCCCCCTCCTCCCCTTCCTCAACCACCTCTAGTACATCATCTAGATATTATTGAGGGTGTAGCCACATAAACTATTCAGGCTATTGACGCTTTGAGTGATCTTTTGGTTTCCCATACTACTATAGTAGCTCAACCACATGCTAGTGATGTTGGCAATGGATCAAGTGCTACTGCATCATCCTCCTTAGGTCCAAATATCTTTGTGCCACATACTTGCACTATGTACCACTAGATATGCTTGGGTCCTCTTGTACATCTTGTTGAGCATCCCTTGGACACTTCTGATTGTGACCTCCATGATGTGGACTTTATAGGAGATCAAACATAGGGGATTAGAGCACACCTTATAGAGTTCTCTACTACTAGAGAGGGGGACATTGGAATAGTTACACAAGTAAGATTTACGTTGTAAATTCATAATTTGCATTTTTTTTAAATGAATATTAATAAGAGATAGTAACAAATACTAATATTTTTTACATGGTCTATTTAATAGTTGATGTTTGAGGAGGAGCTTACATAAGTTATTGATATCACCCTTAAGGCCATTTCATTTGGCCTCAACATGCATGCTGTATATATTTTCACACTCATTCATTTACATTTTTTTTATTATATACTTGCTTGTCATTTGAATTGTCATTAATGAAATTATATATTAACTTATATGTTTATCTTATTTTCCTCTTGTAGGAAACACCTAGTGCAAGTGAGATGCAGCATTGTCCAAACCATGGAGGTGCAATGGTAGATAAGGGAAAGGTAATTAAATTCAAATTTGATTGAATTAATACTTTTAAGATCTTATATTGATTATACATACATCGACATAGAATGGTAGTTTCATATGTACTTGTCATTTTTATGTATAGGTGGTTAAGAGCTACACATCCTTCTTGACAAGTGTCAGAACACCTAGAGGACTAGGTAGTGGAACACCACAATGAGTAGGTATTGAAACATCTCAAGGAGGAGGTATCAAAACATTTGAAGGAGATAAAGAAAAAGAGATGTCTAAAGAGGTATGTGTTTATTTGATTTTGTGTTTGGTAAATATGTTCCTATTATCAACAATTGTATGCTAACTTGTATCAATTTTATGTTTTTTTTCACATATATATATTAGCATTTTAAAAGTTGGTTTGATTGGTTCTTTGAGAGGGGAATATTCTAGGACTTTTGAACCTTTGAAGAGATGTATATTTGAGGTAATCAAGATTTCAATTTTAGAGTTCAATTATAATTCAATGTATATTGATTTTGATGTTAATTATTTGATTTTAAATTAAATAGTATAACTAATCTCAATTGTGTTTTGAATTTTTCTTGTGCAACTACTTTAAGAGCCAAAGAGTGCTTCAAAGAGGCTACATTTTGATGGTCCACCGGTAGTTTAGGATGAGATAGACATTTTGGCATGTAAATTTTGAATAGATATCGAGATGGAACATGCCACATTTTGTAAAACTTTGTTTGAGTTGGCGTTGATGCCATTTTTGTATACAGACATACACTTGATTATTGGATAATTTGATATATAGAAGTTGACAATAGAAATAATTTGTTCCTCATGTGCATGTTTAAACTCTTCAAAAATTTAATCTTGAGCAATGGTTAAATATCAATGTATAATAGCATAAGAAATGATGGTTATATTATATAGTTCACAATAAAAAATAATGAATAATCTAGTTAAATTATATCATATATTTCTTAGTTATATTATGGTTATATTATATAGTTTAAACCATAGCAGAAAAAATATTTTGGGGAAAATTTTTGGAAACCAAAAGTATAAGATTTAAAAACAATTAGATTTAAAAAAAATGTAAAAAATTGTAGAACAAGAGATCAAAAAAAAAAAATTTGAAATTGAAAGGAATTTCCATAGCATAGAGATATAGAGAGAAAATAAAATAAAGATTTTAACTAATGAATTGTTAAAATCATATTTTTGTAGTTTATATTCATATCGTTGCTTACATTGCATTGAACATCTTTCAAAAACAAAGCATTATTGCACATTGCATAAGTAACAACTAGATGTTGATAGATGAAAAAATTTCAATTACAATAATTTTTTTACAAAATTAGCCTAAGTAATTATGCTGTTACTTCACATTGCATAACTAATAACTAGGAGTAGCTTTCAATTATATTTTCTCGTCATGACATTATATGAGACCACATTTATTTGAGAAATTTTTTCAAATAGTTCATTGCCTTGTCTATGCTACCACATTTTTCATACATGTCTACCAAAGCTTTTTATCAAACAATTCACAGGCTTGTTGCTATAGCTAAAATTCTAAAAGAAGTGCTTTCAAACAAGCTTTGGATGCTTGGAAAAATTCTATCATGTTGAAGCATAATAGTAAGTAATAGCATAGACAAGGCAATGAACTCTTTGAAAAAATTCCTCAAGTAAATGAGGTCTCATGGTGATGGAATGCCATGACAATCAAAATAAATTTTGACTCTCATGGCATTCCATCGCCATGAGACCTCATTTCTTTGAGGCATTTTTTCAAAGAGTTGATTGCCTTGTTGATTGACACGGCATTCCATCACCATGAGACCTCATTTCTTTGAGGTGTTTTTTTCAAACAGTTCACTGCCTTGTCTATGCTACCAAATTTTTCATACATTTCTATCAAAGCATTCTATCAAACATTTCATTGCTTGATGCTATGGCTAAAGGCCTAAAATAGGTGCTTTCGAACAAGCTATAGATGCTTGGAAAAAAACTATCAAAGCATAATAGTAAGCAATATCATAGACAAGGAAAGGAACTATTTAAAAAGATGCCTCAAATAAATGTGGTCTCATGGGGATGGAATGCCAATGTGACAAGAAAATTTCTATAGATTATCATGGCATTCCATCACCATGAGACCACCCTTTTTGAGGCATTTTTTCAAACAGTTCATTGCCTAGTATATGTTACCACATTTTTCATATGTCTACCAAAGCATTTTATCAAATAGTTCACTACCTTGCTGCTATGGCTAAAAGCCTAAAATAAGTGCTTTCAAACAAGCTATGGATGCTTGGAAAATGGTGCAGGAGCACCTTGGAAAGAGAAGACTAGGCGATGGTTAGTGAGTCAAGTTTTGAGTTTTAGTTTTATTGTGTGTTTTTAATAAGGTCTATTAGACCAAAAATATTCTAATAAAGGCCTTATGGGGTTAGTTAGTCATTTAGGAGTGAAATTTGGCAATTTTTAGAAAAGATACTAAAAATAGTATTGAAGTTGCTTTGTACAACTTGTCAACTTTGCATGTTAGAGGAGGATTAATCCTCTTCCACTCAAATTATTGCTTGTAACTATTGTAATATGGTGGAAAATATGTTGAAAATCCTTTGAATGATTCGAGGTATGAAGATTGAATGATTTTGAAGTGAATAATAGAGGTTTTCTCTATTTTTCTATAAAATTTGTGTGTTTTTCAGAACTTGTCGAGCTCAATATGATTCTATATGGAAGATTTACACCAGAAGCACATTGGGATTAGTTATATCTATGTCTTATATTTCATTTGATTCTTATTTGGATAGATTTCATTAGAAATTGAATTAGTTCTAAATATTTTTCTATCGGGTGGTCTAAAACCCTCAATTTAAAGGGTTGAGATTAGTAAAAATGTAAAATCTCATCATTCCACTGTTGAAATTTTGTGAAAACTAGTGGAATGATGCTTTGTGGGATTATTTATCATATTATGTTGGTTACAAGGCTAAGAAAGTATGTTTCATGGATTTTTGATCGAGCCCCGACTTGATTTTCCCATGTGTTAAGCTAGGAAATCAAGAGAATAGTAAGGATCAAAATATTTTTCATAATATTTTATCAAATAAATGGTGGATTCCTATCTTTTTTCACCCAACGAATCTACTGGTGAAGTTATTTGGAGTCTGTGAGTGAATTTGAGCACACCTCCTTTGTAAAAGTGGCCTATTTAGGCCTAATTACAACGCTGCGGGTCAGATTAGACCAATTTGTTCCAAAGTAACATCATGAACTTTTTTGATATGTTGAAATATGTGTGAAATATTTCTCAATAATTTTTTGGTCTTATCTTTAGTCCATCATCTACAATGGAATTGAATGAAAACTAGGTATAGGTGTCGTAGTTGGTAAATAGCTAAAATAGTGCAAAAATCCATTGTTGGGTTTGGAGCCTTCATGAATGTTTGAAATTGTGTTAGTTTGAGTTGTGACCTTTTCCACCCTTTTCCTTGCATGAAAAATTATCTATCAAATCATAATAATAAGCAAGAGCATAGACAAAGCAGTGAACTATTCAAAAAAATGCCTCAAAGAAATGTGGTCTTAATGTGCTTGTCATGGCATTCCATCACCATGAGACCACATTTCTTTGAGGAATTTTTTTCAAACAGTTCATTTCCTTGTCTATTCTACCACATTTTTCATACATGTCTACAAAAGAATTTTATCAAACAATTCACTGCCTTGTTGCTATGGCTAAAAGTCTAAAACAGGTGCTTTCGAACAAGCTATGGATACTTGGAGAAATTCTATCAAAGAATAATAGTAAGCAATAGCATAGACAAGGAAATGAGCTATTTGAAAAAATGGCTCAAAGAAATGAGGTCTCATGGTGATGGAATTCCATGAGAATCAAAATTTCTTTTGATTGTCATGGCATTCCATCACCATGAGACCTATTTTTTTCAAAAGTTTGTTTATTCTACCACATTTTTCGTACATGTCTACCAAAGAATTTTATGAAATAGCTCACTGCCTTGCTGCTATGGCTAAAATTCTAAAACAAGTGATTTCGAACAAGCTATGGATGCTTGAAAAAAATCTATCAAAGCATAATAGTAAGCAATAAGCTATGGTCTCATGGATTTTTTCCAAAGAAAAATCAGCATTGGAGTCTAGTTGGAGGCTGAAAAATACTTACAAGGGCATAAATAAATATTGTAAACATGGCCTAAGGGCTAGAGAAGTTGAAAATAAGAATTTGCATCTTTGAGGAAGAATATTTTTGTGTTTTTCCAATGTCTTGTGTTGTTCTTTTGCTTTTGTATAGTCTGTACAGCCTTATTATGATTTGCACATGTGTGGTATAGTTAGATAATTGAGTTACCTTTCAAATGCCTTTGGTTTGTTCAAATTTTATGGAGATTTGAATAAGGTTTGGTCAACTGAGGAAAAAGTTGTCAAATGCAAGTAACGTAAAGTTGCAAAGTGGTGCAACTTTCATTCTACAACTTGTACGACCAAATGGACTATTCCAAGACATTTGGATGGGTATTTTTGTGCTAGGGATGATCCTCTTTTGTACCCAAATACGCCAAATCACTCTAAGGTACATTGGACCGACGATTTCCCTTAAGAGTCAAAAGTGCTAAATGGAAGCAATCTTTGAAGGGCTATTTCTCAAAAACTGTGATGCTTACATACTCTCCATCTGAGTTAGTTGTATTGTACTGTGATCCTCTACAATAACATCTCTTGGTTTTTTCTATCTTGAAGGCATTTTCTAGTGGTGATGAGTTTTTCAGTTGAGAAAAAAGTTTTCAAATGCAAGTAGTGTAAAGTTGCAAAGTGGTGCAACTTTCATTCTGTAACTCACATGACCAAATAGACTATTCCATCACATTTGAATGGGTATGTTTACACTAGGGATTGTCCTATTTTTCACCCAAATACGTTGAATCACTCCAAGCTACATTGGATCAAATATTTCCCTCAAGACTCTAAGGTGGTAAAAGGAAACAATATTTGAAGGGCTATTTCTTGAAAAATGTGACACTTACAAACTTTTTCTAAGGCTAGGGGATTATGTTGGGACCCTCTAGAATAACCTCTCTTAGTTTTTTCTATCTCAGAAGTGTTTTCCCTTGTGACAAGTTTTCAATTGATGAAAAAGTTGTCAAATGCAAGCAGTGTAAAGTTGCAAAGTGGTACAACATTCATTATGCAATATGTATGACCAAATGAACTATTCCAACACATCTAGGTGGGTATTTCTATGTTAGGGATGGTCCTCTTTTACACCCAAATACGCTGAATTACTCTGAGCTACAATAGATAGATGATTTCTCTTAAGAGTCCAAAGTGATAAATTGCAACAATCTTTGAAGGGATATTTATTAGAAATCGTGGCACTTATAAACTATTTTTCTGAGGATATGGGATTGTATTAGGACCCTCTACAATTACCTCTCTCAGTTTTTTCTATCTCAAAGATGTTTTCCCATGGTGATGAGTTTTCAGTTGAGGAAAAAGTTGTCAAATGCAAGCAGTGTAAAGTTGCAAAGTGGTTCAACTTTCATTCTGCAACTCGTACGACCATAAAAAATATTCCAACACATTTTTATGGGTATGTTTACTATAGGGATGGTCCTTTTTTGCAATCAAATACGTCGAATCACTCTAAGCTACATTGGACCGGTGATTTCCATTAAGGGTTTGAAGTGCTAAAAGGTCATACCATCTATTTTACAATTTGCACCTTAATGGTATGGCCATGGTAGATTTTATTAGGACTATATAAGGTGACTATGTGTGTTTAAAGAGCTGGAAAGGTTTGTAGTTGAGTTGGTGTGTTGCCATGCATGGCAAAAATGAGTGAAATTAGGTGAAAGATGGTGGTTACAACATGTTAATGTCAATGAAACATAGGGGATGCAATATTTAAGGTTGGTTAAAGATTGTTTAGGTCCTGATAGACATGCTTGATGAGTTTATAGGTTGTGGCAAGGTTGGAAACATTGATTTCCTTAAAAACCTCATGAAAGTTGCTAAAATTAAGGGTTTGTTGAAATAGAGCTTTAGAAAGCGTATCTCACCAAAATAATTGTGGTTTTTGTAGTTTGGTAGGATATTTAATGCTTTCCTATCAAAATTTCAGGTTTGGGAAGTGTTTAAATATGAGTCTCTTTGTAAAATCAGCCTATTTTGAGGTCTTGGACAACAACAGAGTGCTAGTTTGTAGCCTTTGTTTCAAAGGAACCTACTGAATTTTTGAAAGTGTCAACGGTTGGCTGGTTGAGCTAGTCCTTTGTGTGAAAAGTGAGAAAAAGAGGTCTGCAGACCTACTAGGAAGAGTAACCATTTTAGTGAAGTTGCACACAAGTTTGGGTTTAAGGATCAAATTGGAGTTTGAATCATCTTGAATTGTAATTGTGTTGTTTAAAGCCACCTAGCTCTTGCATAATAAAACTCTTACCCAATCAACTTGAACATCATGCACACCCAAATAACTTGTTTCCACTTTGCTAGAAAGCATCCAAGCATCCAATCAGTGGAGTAGTGTTGAATTGTTGATTAGACTCTCAAACCCCTAAATGGAGGTTTTCAAACTAAGTCACTATAAATATGCTCCCAAATCTTTTATTCTTAATGAAATGACCTCAAATCTCTTTCAAAAGAGAGTTAACTCATTACTCTATAAGATCAAAGACACAATTACATTGAAAATGACCTTCACATGACCTTTTAACATTTTTTTGGTAAAAGTGGCAAGCCACTATAATTTATTATATATAAATAAGAGATATTACAAAACTTGGCTCAAACGAGCATACCGACAAGAAAGAATCAGGAAGAAAACCTTTGGTTGTAGCTTGATTAAGTACAAAAATATCTTACAGAATTGTCCCAATAATAGTAACAAAGCATACACCTGTATGACTATTTCAACCTATGAGTTTCCAAAATATAGACCCCTTTACATTTTAAACATACCCTTCATACAATTCCAAACATTTGACCCATATTTCAAAAAACATCACTGGATATAGATTATGCCCATACACAATTATGACCTTTTTACATAGTTTCACATTTGAAAACTCAAATTTTACAAATTTTTCCTATTGGAGGCATTTAGGTCATAGTCTTCCACAAGAGTAGCATGTTGACATTTTGGAGTAACAAGGACCTGTACAAACCATCAATGTAGTAGTTAAACTACATACAATAGAAAATATGCTTAGAATAACCAATCTATATTATTCTAAATGACCTAATTGATGATGAGATGGTAATGCAAACTATAGAAGATTCTTATAATTTAACAAATCTATATTATTGTAATCTATTTCATACCTCTCCGAAAGGATCCAAGTTGGCTATTATTGTAGTAGGTCCATGATCAATCATGCCAAGAATATCACAAAAGTTGTCAAATGAGAAAACTATATTGTCACAATAGAAAAGATTCTTAGATTAACAAATATATATTATTCTAAACAACCTGATTGATGATGAATTGGTAATGCAAACTATAAAAGATGCTTTGAATAACCAATCTATATTATTTTGAATGACCTAATTGATGCTTTACATTATCCGTTAGCTTCTTATCAACACATGTAAGCCTCCTAAAAAAAGCCCATGTATCATTTTGAAGACGATCATCTATTCTTTCTCTTCTTGCAATTGCTCTATCCAAATTTTTATGATTTATGTCAAAATAAATACAAGTTTGTCTCATAAAGTGATCCTTTTTCAATTGATGGCTTGTTAGGGTGGTTGTAATGACTCTCCAACCAGCTCTCTTATCTTTTTCCTTGTTATTTTTTCCAATAGAATTAAGAGCATTGAAAAGGTTTTTGACAATAATAGAATTTTTTTAGTCTTCTTGTTCACACGAATCTTCAATTTGGCTAGTAAAGGTCTCATATTTTGCATCTTTAACAATTGTACACAAAGTTAGCATTGCTCGGTCAATGTCTTATCACTACAATATTGGTTGAAAAGTCTTGTAGCCCACAACCAAAAGGTTTGTGTTGACCACTTTCCTTCAAAATTGTTTATAATGTTCTCATCAATTTCAAGTAACCATTTAGGGGTTCTTGAAGGTCTTGAATTTGGAATATTTCTTTCTTCCACAAAAGGTTCTTCATTTCTCATGTAATATGGGGGTATGTGTAGGATCATGATGGGCCAAATAATGGCAATATGATGGGTATGTGGCCAATTTTTTTTTACCTAAAATTTATGAAAAAAAAAGGGTTTTTTTCTTAGCTTTCCACCAATATAAATTATGCTTTACTTTAAATTAAGTCAGTATTTAGTATTCATTTTCTATTCAAATTACACCTAAAGTCCTGATTGATAGATTGATTGATAAACATCTATAGCTTTCAATTGCTATCACATTATATGCTTCACATACTATAGGATTAAAAAAAGAAAAATTGAATTTCATGAAGTTTTGACCAAGTTAAGGTGGTCAGACATACAAGTTTTTTATATATTTTAAAAGTTGTAATAAAAAATTCATAATTAATTTTCTACTTGGAAAAAAATTACAAAAAAATATGCATCACATTGGGACATGAGTCCTTTACTTATCTCTAAAATCTTATAAAAAATTATTATCATTTTATTATGGTTAGGGTGGTCAAACAGACACCTACTTCTTATTTTTTTCTCGCAATTTAAGTACTATTGCATTGAAATTTCAAATTTGCACCAAATATATATATATATATATATGTATATATTTTAAACAAACCTAGTAGTTTAGAAACTACATTTAATTTGCTAAATATTTTATTTGTACATATTTTTGAAATAATATAGATAACTTATTCAAATTTTTACATCAAGTTGCCTAACTCTGATTTTTCTAATTTTTTTGCCACTTAATTGCCTTTTTTTTCCATGATGATCTTTCCCATATCCCTCGTGAAACATAATTTACACTTGGTTCAATATTATATTCAACATATTCAATTCCAACATTTTGACCTTGAACATTTTCAATATCAATTTCAATAATTTCATTCCCAATTTCAATATCATGTTCAACATCTTCAATTCTAGCATTTTCACCTTGAACATATTCAATTTCCTCTTCACTTGAAATACCATAGGGCTTAGGTTCACCAATATTTAACATACCTTGTCTTCTCTGCCTATGACCTTCTCTATCTCTTTGTCTATATTCTTCAATTTTTTCTTTTGTAAGCTTTCTCTTACATTTTTACTTCCGACAACTATTGCTCCCCATTATACCTCATAAAAGATTCTAAAAAGATGATTGATTACGACAAATTCGAGTTGAAGATGCTCCAAAAATTGATATTTGTCTCTTCCTATCTAAAATAACACTTTTTTCATCTAAAAATATTGCAAATAGAATGTAGGGTTTGTTGGGATGCCGAAAATGGCCCACATGTGGTTTTCCTATGGCCCACAAATCTGATATCTGATTTGAAAAAAAATTAAAAGGTATTGTAATCGTAAGATTTTAGTGTTATAAATTAGATATTTGATTCAAATTAGATATCCAATTGGTGCACACATATACCTAAGAGTAATTAGGAGGTGGAGGGTGGGGAAGAGAGAGAGAGGGATAGGGAGAGAGAGGGGAAGGGAGAGATAGAGAGAGAGAGGGAAAGGGAGAGATAGAGAGAGGGAAAGTGAGAGAGAGATACAAAGAGTGGGTGAGACATAATTAGGAGGGGGAAGGGAGAGAGAGGGAAAGGGAGAGAGAGACATAAAGAGGGGGAGAGAGAGAATTAGGATGGGGAAGGAAGAGGGTAAGAGGGGAAGAAGGGGAGAGGGGAAGAGAGAGGGTTGATGATAGAGGGTTGATAGTTTAAGGTTGAGGGTAGAGGGTTGATGATATAGGGTTGAGGGATTAGGGTTGAGGGGTTAAGGGTTTACAATTTTAGGGTTTAAGGTTTAAGGGTTAAGGGTTTAGGGTTTAGGGTTAAGGGTTAAGTGTAGAGGGGAGAGAGATAGAGGGAGTGAGTAAGTGAGAGACCTGAGAGAGGGAGAGTCTTGAGAGAGAGATGAAGTGGGAGAGAGATAGAGGGTATGTAGGGTTAATGGTAGAGGGGATAAGTTTTACTGGTTAAGGGTTTAGGGTTTAGGGTTAAGGGTAGAGGGAGAGATATAGAGGGAGTAAGTGAGAGAGAGATATATACTTGAGAGAGAGAGAGGGGGTAGGAGGGAGAGAGAGTGAGAGAGAGGGTAGAGGGTTAAGGGTAGAGGGTAGAGGGTTTAAGGGTTTAGGGTTTAAGGGTTAAGGGTAGAAGGGAAATATATAGAGGGAGTGACTCTAAGAGAGAGACTTGAGAGAGGGAGATCGGGTAGGACAGAGAGATTTTAGAGAGAGAGGGAGTGGGAGAGAGATAGAGGGTATATAAGGTTAATGGTAGAGGGTAGAGGGTTTGAGGGTTTAGGGTTTAAGGGTCAAGGGTTTAGGGTTTAGTGTTAAGGGTAGAGGGAGTGAATGAGAGTGAGAGAGACTTGAGAGAGGGAGAGAGGGTAGAGGGAGAGAGAGAGAGGATAGAGGGTTAAGGGTAGAGGTAGGAGGAGAGGAGAGAGAGAGAGAGGATAGAGGGTTAAGGGTAGAGGGTAGAGGGTTTAAGGGTTCAGGGTTTAAGGGTTAAGGGTAGAGGGAACAAAGATAGAGGGAGTGACTCTAAGAGAGAGACCTGAGAGAGCGAGAGGGGGTAGGAGGGAGATACTTGATAGAGAGAGAGGGAGTGGGAGAGAGATAGAGGGTATATAGGCTTAATGGTAGAGGGTAGAAGGTTTAAGGGTTTAGGGTTTAAGGGTTATGAGTTTATGGTTAAGGGTTAAGGGTAGAGGGAGAGATATAGAGGGAGTGATTGAGAGAAAGAGACCTCAGAGAGGGAGAGGGAGTTAGGATAGAGATACTTGAGAAAGTGAGTAGAGCGTAAGGGTTTAAGGGTTAAGGGTTTAGGTTTTAAGGTTTAAGGTTTAAGGGTTAAGGGTAGCGGGGAAAGAGATAGAGGAAGTGACTCTGAGAGAGAGACCTAAGAGAGGGAGAGGGGTAGGAGGGAGAGACTTGAGAGAGAGAGGGAGTGGAGGAGATATAAAGGGTATATAGGGTTAATGGTAGAGGTTAGAAGGTTTAAGGGTTTAGGGTTTAAGGATTAAGGGTTTTGGGTTTAGGATTAATGGTAGAGGGAGAGATATAGAGGGAGTGAGTGAGAAAGAGACCTAAGAGAGGGAGAGGGTATTAGGAGAGAGAGACTTGAGAGAGAGAGAGAGTAGAGGGTAGAGGGTTTAAAGGTTAAGGGTTTAGGGTTTAGGGTTAAGGGAAGAGGGGAGATAGATAGGAGTGATTGAGTGAGAGACTTGGGAGAGAGAGAGGGAGAGAGAGAGAGGGAAAGAGATAATATTTAAATATTTTATATATTATTAATATTAATTAGCTATATAATATTTTATATATTAGTAATATATATCTTTATATATATTTAAATATTTTACATAATAATATAATATATGATATATTAAATACATAATTCCATAAGAGATTATCATAAATTGTATATTCAATATTAAATTATAAACTATATTGTATATTCTAAACTAGATATATTAAAAAAAACTATAAACTATTTATTTCATTTTTTAAAATCATATCTAAAACAAATCGGATATCCGATTTGAATTGAATATCTAATATTTCTAACACTTACTTTACTACCTAGGGATTAGCCTCAGGCTTGCTTTGGAATTTGGCAAGGACATGCCAATCATAAGAAGTCAACAAAAGTGACTTTAATAGCTTACCTTGCTTTCCTAGACTTCGCCCATGTGGCTGACGACTTTTTTTTAACCAAAATTGATGAAATGAAAAGGGTTTGTAAAGGAGATTATTAGCTTTCTAGCAATATAAATTATGCTTTACTTTGGAGTTAATAAATAATTATTATTCATTTTCTATTAGAATTATGACTAAAGTCCCAATTTATAGGCTGATTGAAAAACATCTATAGCTTTCAAATGGTATCACATTTTTTGAATCCAAAACACGTGTCACATTTTATGCTTTGAATACTATAGGATTAAAAAATAAATAAAAATCATGAAGTTTTGACCAAGTTAAGGTGGTCAGACATATGAGTTTTATATTTTTAAAAGTTGTAATAAAAATTCATAATTAATTATTATTTACTTGGAAAAAATTACAAAAATATGCATCACATCCAACATGAGTCCTCTACTTATATATCTAAATTTATAAAAAATATTATCATTTTATTATGGTTAGGGTGGTCAAACAGACAATTACTTCTTATTTTTTCCCTAAAATTTAAGTACTAGTGCATTGAAATTTCAAATTTTCACCAAATAGATTTAAAAAAAAAAAAACTAGTAGTTTAGAAGCTACATTCAATTTTCCACAGATTCTATTCTTACATATTTTTTAAATAATATAGATAATTTATTCAAATTTTTACATCAGGTTGCCTAAATCTGATTTTTTTGAATTTTCATTGCCACTTAAGGGCTTGTGTTTTTCCATGATGATCCTACACATACTCGAAGGATGATTTGATTGGTACCAAAAACTCACATCATTGTTGTGAGTTGCATGGTGATCATGTGGATGAAAAATGGAAACAACCCACAAGCCCCACAAAGTTTGTGTGGGCCCATTGTCTGAGCTCACAAGATTGTAAGCTTTAGACGTGTGTCTTGGTTAAACCCACATAAGGCAAGCAGTGTATGGAGGAGATTTATGGTACAAATTGTTTGGTGATTGATCCAACGGTGATCATTAGTTAGTGAAGATAAATGGTGAATATTGATTAATGTTGATCAGACGATGATGGTGGATCATGATGAAGGCTGATAGGTAGCAAAGAGTGATTGCTCAAATATGCTAATTCACATCATTGTTGTGAATTAGGTGGTGATGACATGAAGGAAAAAATGACATCGATGGGACCATAGTATGTGTCTCTTTGACAAAGCGATATGATAGATCGAGATGAATATTTAAACGATCACTTATTCAAAGGTAAATATTTAAAGACATGAAAGTGAACAAGGATTGAAAGATTAGGGCATGAAAGGATAAGATCGATGGTTGGAATTTAAAAGTAGAGATCTAAAATGGCTATGACAATGTGAACAAGGGTTTAGACTACAAACTAATGTAGATGAAGGAATTAACTAGCCCAACTACACTAGCAACCAATGTAATTTGATTTGAAGCACAAAATGATAGATTGGATGTACACAGAGACAAAGATTAAAATCAGATCGAAGGAATAGAAGAATGCATTAAATGCATATCTAATTCTAGGGTTTGAGAGAGAATGAATGAAGGAAAATTATTTGTAACAAAATTAAATGTTGGGAGGCTCGATGCAAGATATGGAACTATCTGGTAGACTCTATCAAATATCTTAATTATGAGCTAAACACTGGTGTGTGTGTGGCTCGAGGTAGAGGAATCTTGCTACTGAAGATAGCAAGTATGGAAACCCTAGCAACAAATTTGAGCTAATCTATACAGGTGAGAATATTGAGGCAAGGATTATAGATCGATTGAGTTAAGTAAAAAGAAGACAATCAAAGAATTTTCAATGTTGTTGGATCTGATGTAAGTGAAAAGTGTGAGTAGTATAGAACAATAGAGTGTGTTGAATAGAGTAATGTATAGCTGAGTATGCAAAAAAGGAAGTGATATAGTTAAGTAGTGCAATAGACAATGAATGCACATATGTGTGTAGCCTAGACACAATACAAATCATCATATAGGTTTGCATTCAGGAGAGTGAAAGTGTGTGAAACACTATAAAGCAGAAAAAGAGTAGAAGAGAGTGCAACTTCAGCAGCAATAGTGTAGGTTGTAGGGTGTGCAACAATTCATTGAATGTAATGGTACATTTTTAGGTTGAGTGGAACCTAATTGTATGCATATATGAACCTATAATTTTGTTGAGGTTGTAGCCTCATTGAACTAAGTTGTAGCTCCTAAGAAATGGTGTTGCAACATCCTTGAAGTTGTAGCTTCTAAATTAGGGAGTTGTTGCTTGGGTTGTGGCCCTAAAAATTGTAACAAAAGATTTCATTTGTGATGTTGAATTTGAGCAATAGCCTCAAGTAGATTTTGTAACTGTGGTTTTTTCCATCTTAGTTTTTCCATGTATATCTAGTGATGTGGGAATGTTTGTGTTGATTTTTTATATGCATGTTTATGTTTGCATCTTTATTTTTCAATCTACACATTAAGTGTTGGAGAAAGAAATCTGCATAAATTATTTGAGCTAAGGAAGTAATTTGTATAAAAATTTTGAGGGCTAAAGTTTTAAGTATCTACTAATTCATGCCCCTTCTTAGTAGATCATTGTGTTTTAACAAATGAAACCTATGAAGTTTATCCTATTTTCTCTGAGAGTGCAAAAATAGAGAGAGTTTTCTACATGTGATGAAGGTGGCAGTGATGCTAAGTATGCTGATTATGAAGTTTCATCTCTTCATGATGATAATATTAGTATTGTTGATGTCAGTATGCAATCAGCTAATGATTATTCTTATCTAGATGATCGAGATGATTGTTAGTTTTTTTGTATCCCTTATGAATGTGATTCCTCTCATAAGGATGAGGCAACACTAATTTCCCTAAGTGATAAATATTCCAATGAATATGATGGCAATACTTTTGAAGGCTCATAAGAACAAGATAGTGGATATGAGGGTATGTGCAAGATCATCATGGAAAAAATAGGCCCTTAAGTGGTGAAAAATTTAGAAAAATTAGAGTTAGACAACTTGACATAAAATTTTGAATAAGTTACCTATATTATTTCAAAAATATGTAAGAATAGAATCTGTAGCAAATTGAATGTAGTTTCTAAACTACTATGCTTTTCTTTAAAAAAAATTATTTGGTGAAATTTTGAAATTTCAATGCAGTGGTACTTAAATTTGAGGGAAAAAATAAGTAGGTGTCTATCTGACCACCCTAACCACAATAAAATTATAATATTTTTTTATACGATTTTAAATACAAGTAGAGGACTCATGTCCTAATGTGGTGCATTTTTTTTGTAATTTTTTTGCAAGTAAATAATTAATTATGATTTTTTTATTACAAATTTTTAAAAATATAAAAAATCATATTTATGAGCACCTTAATTTGGTAAAAACTTCATAAAATTCAATTTTTTTTAATCCTATAGTATGTGAAGCATAGAATGTGACACATGCTTCAGATTCAAAAAATGTGATACCATTTGAAAGCTATAAATGTTTCTCAATTAGCCTATCAATTAGGACTTTAGTCATAATTCAAATAGAAAATCAATAATAATTATTTATTAAATTCAAAGTAAAACATAATTTATATTGGTGGAAAACTAAAAATCTCTTTTAAAAACCCTTTTCATTTCATCAATTTTGGGTAAAAAAAAGTTGTCCGCCACATACCCATCATATCACCACTTTTTGGCCCATCATGATCCAACACATACCCATGAACTAAATATATTATTTGAAGAAGAAATGTGTAATCAGAAGTGTTATGATACATTGGATTATACCAATTACTACAAGTGAGTGTAGCAATAATACAAGCTTTCATGATGATGATACAAAGGAGCTTCCTGATTTGAGGAATGCTCTTGAACATGGCATTATATGTGAGGCCCAACCTCATTTATAAATTATGTAACGCCTTGATAAGTTCAATTATTTTTGTTTGGTGAATAAATTGATGATTTAACCTAATTCCATGTTTAATATTTTAATTTTCTTATGAACTAGTTTAAATGATTATTGTGATAAATTCTCTTTAGTAAATGAAAATGGGAAAACTATTAAGAATGAATGTGAGAAGATAATATTTAGATTCTTGAACAAGTATCATATGAAGAATACACTTAGATCAATATGAGCTAAGGAATTTTGTGTACCTAACATTGGTTTGAATCTCGCTAATAAATTTTATGCTACTTGGAAAATAATAATACTCAAGAACAAAGCGGGACTTTGGGAAGATCAAGAAGAAGTTTCTAGAAGGATCACTAGCCAAGCACCATTGAGATAAATTTAAATGACAACTCTAATCAATGAGGGGTATACTTGAGGTAAGATGATTTGAAAACAAATTATATAAATTAGATATCAAGTTGCATGATGAATTTTATTAGAGAAAGGAGTGTCTAAGAGAAAATTTAGTAATGTAAATAAATTATTTAGCTAAGGTTAGGTTTTCATTATTATTTCATGCGTGCTCAAAGTTCCATCTTCAATAGGGAAAGGAAATGAATATATGTGTATTATGATTTACTAACTATTGAATTTGATCTTATTGATATTTTGAATAGGTATTTATTCTATTTCTATCTAACATGTATTTGGAAAAATACATGTGAGAGTAATGTCAAGGGTAAAAAGGGAGAACCATTTAGACCCAAGTTAATTATTTATCTTTTGAAGTTGTAAATTTTGACCCTATGATCTAGGAGGTAGTTAATGTTTTGTGTAAGTTTTAATTGTGTTTAGGATTTTAATGATTGCAGATTAGTATAAACATGTTTTGTGGAGCTTTATTGAATTAAACCAAGTGATTAAGGGTGCAAGTATAATTAGGATTTTGAAATCTTTAGTCAAGTCTTGAATTTCGAATTAGCCTTTAAAGTGGTCATTCTAGGGTGTTGTTTGGTCAATTTTATTGATATTAGTGCAAAAATTGACCCATATGACCTATACCTATGGAAGGGGGGTCTTTTGGACATGTGACTTTGTCCTTATGGCAGGATATGACCCTTCAAAAGTCCACTTGAAAAAGTGTGACGAATTTGAGTCCTTGGGAGTTGGGAGAAGTGACTTTTCACTCTCCCACCACTCCCCAAAGTTCATTAATGAATTGGGAAGAGAATCAAGGCTTTCACATGTGTGAAGCCACCTTGTAAGGGATGTTGGGTAGAGTGTCATAGTACATTCCCCATCTCCCCAAAAGTCTCACACATGTGTGAGAACTTGTGGGGATGTGTGTTGAAAGATCAAATGAGAGAGTGACAAGTGTCTCTCTCTCATTCAAGTGAATTCAAGATGAATTCCTATATACTTGGATTGAAAAAAGGAAATGGATGTTACCCACTTCTCCTCTTGGAGAATTCTTTTTGGAAATGGAAAAGTTTGGGAGAAGGGAAAGGAAGAAAAATGGAAGAGGAGCAAGGAGCTCTCACAGGTTAAGGAGGTGTTCAAGGGGAAAAATAAAGATACGTGATTTCTCCTCATTTCTATCAGCTTGTTTGAGTAGGAACTTTGTGTTGTGCTATTTTGTTATGGCTTTCAAATCAAGTGGGAAGTTCAAGTTTATGTATGGGTAAATTTAAAATTTGTTTGGTGGGTGGATAAATAGTAAATTTGTAGTTAAGCTATTCTCTTACTCTTCCTACCTAGATCAATGGTAGTTGTTGTTTCTTGCTCGGGGGTATGGCTAGAGCCCATGAGGCTTCATGACGCCATTATGGTAGGGTGGTGAGCAAGCCTCCTTATTTTGTGTTTTATTCTGAATATTATTAAATATTGTTGTAATATTGAGGACAAGTGTGTTATTTTAAAATGAAAGAATATAGAGAGCAAGTTTGCATTCATTGACATGAAAAGTATTTGTTTTCTCATTATTATGATTATATTGAAAGTCAGTATTTTGTGGCAAGAGGAAAATATGGAATAGAGAAAAGTTTATTTGCATGGACATATAAGTTGTTAGTTTTCCCAATATTACTGGTAACATAGCAAGTCCTTATTCTTTGGTTGGCATTTCCTATAGATGTTAGAGCTAAAATGTGGAGTTCACCTCTTGTGGTACTATTTGAGTTTTATTGATAAATGTACGAAAGATTTTTGTTCAATTTTTTTTCATAAAAGAAAAGTTAGAATATTAAGGAATTATTATATAGATTAGATATAAGCAATGTATTGTTCTTCTATCAATATTAAACCTTCTAAGTCCCATAGTTGATTTAACTTTCTTGAATATTGATATATCATTATGATAGCATTTAAAGATAAATTGTCATTAAAAATAAAGATAAAATAATTGTTACTTTTTTTTTTAGTTTGAGATTAAATATGTGAGAAAATAAATATATAAACTCAATAATATCTATCCCATATTCAAATTTAGAGATTTGGATGAACACCATGAAAATAATCCATTTCATATATATATTATTTTAAAGGGTGGAAAATGGAAAGTTAATATTTGATGAATAGAAGTAATCTGTATTGATACTTATCTAAGAGTCTTATTTAGAAACAAATCATAGCTTTTTACTAAAATAGACAAAAGTTGTTTAATTAGAAAATCTAAATAGATTGATTAAAATTATTTCCTTTTATATAAATATAAAATAGATATATAATATAAATCTTTATGAATGAGAATACTCATCCTTATATAAATCATTAAATAAATATTATATATTTTATATAAAATAATTATGGAATAAATGATACTTTATATTTAGTCAATTAAATAGACATCTTATGTTGAATTTAGAAGGAATAGATACAAGTTGAAAATAATAAAATATCCCAGTGTTGTGTTAAATATATTGGAGGCATCAACAGGAAAAAATCAAAATAAATAAATAAATTAAAACCAAGTGATGCCACACACAGTTTTGGAAAATAAATTAAATTAAATTAAAAAAATAACTATACACATTTTTTAACCTGGATTAATAAAACCATGTTGATGTTTTGTAACCATAGTAATAAAATGGTGCCCCCATATTAAAATGGCTTTAAACTATGAACATAATACATGAAAAGTATTTTCCTATGTGCAACAACTTAGAGGTAACTATGTAAAATGATAAATTCGCTAATCTAACTGTTATTTCTTGAGAATAAACCAACAGGTTTAATTTAATAAACCTATAATAGGTAATTAATGAACAACAGATTTAGAATAAATAAATTAAATTTTAAATCTACAATATAGAAAATAAATTATAGATATAGGGTTTAATGAAAATAACAGAGGATTTCTATTTATTTACTGTAATAAGTAGATCTATAACAAAGAAAGAGCAGGGGATTGTAAACAAATAAAACATGCATCAGTCAAGCATGGCCAACAAAATAATGAATAAATAAAGTATATATGTCTGCCATTTGAGTAGCAGAGCTTTCATGTTGTTGCTTACATAAAAAGACTTGCAGCAATAAATAAATAGACAAATACAAATCCTTTTAGCGATTGACCATGGAATCTGAGAAGTGCCATGTTCAAACCCTACATAAAATGAGCATTGTTAGTTAGTAGATAACTAAAAAAAATTAAAAATATATATATCAGATGTCATTGTTGGCTGCAATACATAAAGAAATCTCAAGTAAAAATAAAAATAATCATCTAAATAAAATAATTAAATCCAAACAAAAAATGGAAGCATACTGAGGATATTTTTGTTTCTGTGAAACTCATATCATCCACATCCAAACAAATGAATGAGCGCACCAAATTCACAGCCCAGACCATGCCAAATATTTCTCAAACTTATTATGGTATTCAGCTGCGGCTGCCACATTTTCCCCTTAAAAGAGGGAAATGCTAAACTTATAAGGATTTAGGGTTTGTGGAGGCACCCATATTTAATCGTGTTATGTAAATATTGTTTGGCATCTAAAAGTAAAATCAAGTCATGGGAGTAAAATAAATAAATTTGATGATAAATTTAAAATAATAATTAAGTACATTTAAACTTTATCTTGTATAGATAGTTTGTGTTATTATTTAAATAAATATTAGCGGTCTATTGACTATTTTCTTTTAATTGGTTTGTTTATGTGCACTTTAATTTTTTCACCGTGAGCGTCTAGGAAACAGAAGTGTTGGTTGGTTTCTAGTATCATAAATACATCATTATTAGTAAATAAAATAGGATTAATATAATAGTATAAATCATATTAGATGCAATATGATTGGAAATGGTTATTATTACGAAATAAGGATAGGATAAAAGATGTATGATGTTGTTGCACTCTCTTAAGTTCTAAAGTGAGCAGCTCGCACACAATGAAATTACTTCTGGTTTGGATAAGAATACTAATATGATGTATATTTTAATGGGAGTTGATAAACATTTTAATATTGTTTTGAAAATAAGATTTCATATTAAAATTCATTAGTACTAATATTATTTTGAGCAAGTAATATTAATTTTAAATAATAATATAGGGAATTAATAATATTATCTATAGTGCATAGATTAATCTCACCAATAATAGGAGCCTTAGTATTAATATTAATATAAAGTTGGAATCTACTATTTACACTGATATGGATGTCAATATTTGTATTAATATTAAGATTATTATTATTATTCTTTTAAAGTATACTAATTAATTTGATTATTGAAGTAACAGTGGATGGTTACATGAAGGCTTATGAAGTATAGACGGGGTGAATATAACATTGGTGAGTAGAGTGAAATTTAACCTACCTTGGCATGTGAAGTAAACGATGTCACCAAGAAGATAAAAAAAAATAATAATCACAACTAAGTGAGAATCAAAATGTGTTCTATCAAGCTTAATGTTGCACCTCAAACACTTAGGGAGTTAATTAATTTAATTAATGTTTAAAAAAAATTGTTGGGTTTTCTAGCATAAAATTTTGGGCATGACAGTATATCAGATGCAAATGATAAAGTGTGTAATGAATTTCAGTTGGAGAGATCATCCACAAGTAGTTGCAATGAAGAAAAAATGATGGTTTTCAGTTTGGTAATGAAGGATATGACCCTGCTAATTATTGCAGTAGTATGAACAAAGAAAAGGGTATGCATGAAATAAATTCATTGAATGAATCAATGAATAAGTAGCTGATTGTGAAGAGCATGCATGTGTTAGTGATGTAAGTGGCGAACATGGGAAGCCTTCCTTGTTTGAATCTTGTCCTTCTTCCATTGCTTTTTCTAATATTAAAGTTATTACTAAATGTTTGCATGAGGATACCACAAATGTAGTTGTACATGAAATTGAAATTAAGAACACAAATGCCAATACAACTAATGACAATTTTTGTCATGAGTTTGCACTTGAAGAATGTTATTGTGTCAATCACATGGATGCATATGATGACCTTTTTTTGGATATGGAACTCATAGTTTTCCTCATGATTAGTATGCTTCAGACATTCATGTTGATGTAGTAGGAGGTAATGTTGAGTATGATACTTTTTACAATAGAGAATGAGTTTTGAACACTCACTATGAGGGTTTTATTGCAAACAAATATTTTGAGTCATGAACCTGCACTTCAATTTTTCTTGTGTGACAACATGATGAGTGTTGATAATCTTGTTTATGAACCTAAAGTGGAAAATATTATTTGGGACGAACTGATACATTTTTTGAATTCTATGATTTGAATGTGGAAAATGGACTTGTGGATATTGATAAGTATTGTTTTTAGAACCTTGAGACTTATGATAATGTGATTGGTCTATGTTGTTGGGATGATGATAAAATTTCCTATGATGCAATTTAGTTGAAGGACTTACACATGTGTGAGCATTCTTTGCTTAATACACAAGAGGATTGCACATTGTTTCCGAGGCATGATATCTTTTTTACCTTAATCATTATGAGGGGGTTAGTAAATGTGATAAGACTATGCCTTCATATGGTCTTGATCATTATCCTCATATTTTATCACTTGCCACAAAATTAGAAAAAGAAATGAGTGGAAATGATGTGGAATATGTGATTTGGTTGGCATGTGACAATAAAAACAAAAAACATGGAGAAAGTTCTCACTTGTTCAAAGGTAGCCTGACACTTGTTTTTTCAAAAATAAAGTTACTCATGTTATTGTGGTGTGACATAGGAAGGTATGGATTAAATGAGATGAAATCTTTTAATAGTTTGGTGTTTGACAAAGGTAAGAATTGACTTCCCTTTTTCATTTGGTGGCCTCAAACCACCAAGTGTGGTTAAAAATTTGAAAATAAAAGCACTTTATCACCCAATGATTCTGGCACTCGCTTTTCTCTTCCATAAGATTCTAAAATATCACATTGTTTATTGAGGAACAAATGCCCCAAGAAAGAGCCACTAATGGGACTCTCAAAATGAACATAACCTTTTTATGTTCAATAATAGGTTCAACTAAACTAGGGAACATATTGTGCTTGATTCTAGTCCAGTGATGCAAAAGAGGTGGACAACAAGTGGAAACCTAAGAACAAAGCATGAATCAAGGGCTCATAGCAGTAAGGGGCAGCAAGCTTGTGAGGGCACCTAGTTAGATTAAATGTTAATGATATAATGGAAACCATGTCCATAAGAGAACAATTATGAAGAAGGATAATACAATGGATGAACAAAACAAATCAACCCATGAAGGATAATCATTTTGGTAGTATGGATAGTCATGGTCTCATGACTATAAAAAATGGGCAACAATATTACAATTAAAAATAGAAATTCATTCGTAATAACTCAAAAGGAATTCACCAAAGAGAAAAAGGAAAAGAGCAGTGATTATGGAGATTGTTATGGAAATGTATTTAATTATCATAATGAGATAAAACCATGAGCATGCAGGCATGTACAATAATAGGGTTAATAAGACCCATACTTCATGAGTAGGGGGAGCACATCGTGGTCGAGTTTCAAAGAGTTCAAGGGCAGAAATTGCATAAGATGGTAGTGACCATTAAAACCAATCAAAAAGAAACTCCCTAACCTATAAAAAAGATAGTCTTAGTGACTGTAATAAAATCAAGAGGATAATCTTATTGATTGTAATAAAGATAGTAGGTGGCAATCTTGCCTACATCTATGTAGTTTGTTTTTCTGTTTAGATGAGAGAGAAGGAAATGGCATATAATAGGAAAGGGTTTTCAAAAGATTAAGGAGGTTCCAATTTTTTTCTTTTTCGAGATTTGGATGCAATGCTAACTTCCACAACCTTTGTCATCATCCTCCCTGCTTACTCCATGTGCATGCATCAAATGAAATTATTGAAAAGGGCTTTGGAAACCCTTGTGCAAATACAATCAGAAGTTTGAAACTTTTAAAAGAAAGTGCCAATTGGCGGGTGCAATGCTAAATATGGGGTGAAAAAATGCTTCAAAACAAACATCATTTAATGGTGGACACTAAATGGGAGTGTTGGAGCAGGGTATTGACATCCATCAAAGCATAAAGGATAGATGAATTATATCAGATGTTATAATTGTAAGTGCCTTGCTAAATATGCATGTAAATGTGGAAGCATAGACATATAGCAAAATGTTTGACATAAAGCCACAAAAGAAATGTTATCTCAGAAATGCAATGATTGAAAACATGAAAAATATGGAAGCATGTGCAGGTGTGATATCTTTAACAAAGTTCCTCAATGAAATTTCATCTCATGGAATGAGATGAGTGCCTAGAATATGTACAAAATGGATTTGTTGAATCAGCTTTAGAAATTTCCAACCAAATGCATTCGACAGTTGTAATTCTGAATTCTACAATATTTGCTAGCATTCCACTGTGTTTGACTGAATAAAAGGATTGAAATGGGGTATGGGAATTCATCAAAGAATATTTGCAAACATTGTAGTTGACTGCCCCAGAAGACATTAATATAAAACATTGAAACAACAAAATAGGCACCGTGTAAAGGCATAAAGGAAATGTGGAATTTTCTTAGTGGTTGTAGTCGTAATTCTTACAGTAGACATGCATATAAATTATGGAATCTTATATAAGGAAAGTAACCTGTTTGACCAAATGACTCAAAGAACAGCGGTATCAAGAAGCAAAATGCATATGGAGGATATCAGTCACCCACATGACCTCACAAGGACTTCGCTTCATGCAATGAATATAGGCCACATAGTTAAAAAGGATTTGTTGAAAAGGTTTTAGAAAATTTTGGGTGAATGCAATTAGAAGATATAAAGCCACTTTCCACGACCTTTGTCACCATCCTCCCTGCCCGTACAAAAGTGGAGCTTTAGAATGAGGTATGGATGTTTGTCAAATCATAAAGGATAAGATGTAGTTTCAGTCGCCTTTATGCACATACATGCAAAATATCGTAGTGTGAACAAGGCCATGAAGTATTTGATACTGCGCTACCAAGATATGTGATCTCATAGAATGCAATAATCACTGAATGTATTACATAAAGAGATATGTTAAAAAGGCTTCAGGAGAATTTAGTACATTTGGTGCCCTCAAATTACATACTACAATTTGATGTTGGGATGTGATGTAGATGTTCTCAATTTCAACACTTCAATTGCGAAAATGTATTGCTCGTGGGGTTCATCAAGCTACGTGTGACTTAATGAATGCTTTCAATGTGTTCGGCCAACTACCAACTGTGGAAAGCTCGCATACACATGGTTTTGATGGGAAGAAGATATGGTAGCTTGTTGACCACTGTAAACATTTGCTCGATGCTGCCATGTTCATAAAGAAGTAGCAGAACATGAAGAACAATGAAACCATCAAAATCAACGTCATTGTTTGCTCCTGGCAAAGGGATCTTGAATCAACATTTTCGGTGAGATGAGGTGGACCAATATGAACCATCCCCTGCTAGCCCGTGGGGGACCCACCATTATGAAACTTCATCCAGCGTGGGCGTAGGGAGGAGGGATACTTGCCCGCTAGCACACGGGAGTTTATGCTACCGTTAGAGGAAAGTTGTGAGGGAGCGGGGAGGCTTCAAGTGGAAATGGTGGGACCCATGGTAAATGTTCAATATTAATATTTGATAAATTTTTTGATGGTGAGGAAGTAGTTAAATGTGAAATACACGAGTTGTCAAGACTTTCTATAGCCCAATGGAGAGTAGAATTAAAGTCTCCAAATGTAAAAAATGAAAAAACTTTTTGTTGTAGGGCAGTAAAATGTAAAATGAAAAATGTAACATGTATAGGTAAATGAAGAGGGCTTCCTACAACTCGATTAAAATGAATAAAGCCCTTCACAATAAAAAAACATTTTCTATTGCAGTTGTGGGATAAATAAATGTGGAGGCAACAAATATTGAATAGAATATATTTTTGAATAAGGGGAACAAAATGGGTTTTTCTACAGTCTGTTAAAAGGGTGAAGTTTTTCATGAAATTAAAGAAAATCTCTTAGTTACTAGGTGAAAATAAAGGCAAGCGGGAAAATAAGGTGCAGAATGGGTTTCTTCAAGCAAGGAAATCTTGGATCTAAGGGCTTCCCTGGTGCTAGTTGTCAACTGGAGATTTTCATTTAGGTTTTATTTTCTTTCCTTAACTGTAATTTCCCATTTCATTTGGAAGTGAGTTTCTCATTATTGGTCTCACCCGAATACTTTTTGTAATAGGGTCTGAAAATAAATATGTGTTTATTTTAGGTTCTCTATTTTTCTAAATCTTGTAATGGTTAATTCATTTAGGGCATTGCCATATTTGTATGTAAATGATAATATATTATGAGTCATTTTTCTCCATAGTGCACATTGTACGAATTATGAGTATGGAGTAAACAAAGAGTGCTTGTATTTGTCTTCTTGTCTTTCCTTGAATGTCTGTTTAGTTTTATTACTTTCATTCAAAGGATAAATTAAAATGTATTAACACAGATAGAGGTTTATGTAACTATGTGTTGGCATTATTAAGTATGGATAGTTGAGTTTCTGGTATCAATGGTGTAAGGAATCACCTGGTAGGCATAGTTATGACAAGGTAAATGCTACGATGAGTTTTAAGTTACATGGTTTACATGACTGGGTATGTGCAGGATCATGATGGGCCAAAAAGTGGCAATATGATGGGTATGTGGTTGATGACATTTTTTTTACCCAAAATTGATGAAACAAAAAGGGTTTTTAAAGGAGATTCTCAGATTTCCACCAATATAAATTATACTTTACTTTGAATTTAATAAGTAATTATTATTCATTTTCTATTTGAATTACGATTAAAGTCGTGCTTGATAGGCTAATTGAAAAACATCTATAGCTTTCAAACAATATCACATTTTTGAATCCAAAACATGCATCACATTCTATGCTTTGCATAATATAGGATTAAAAAAAGAAAAATTGAATTTCATGAAGTTTTGACCAAGTTAAGGTGGTGAGACATACGAGTTTTATATTTTTTAAAAGTTGTAATAAAAAATTCATAATTAATTATTTACCTGAAAAAAATTTACAAAAAATATGTATCACATCGAGACATGAGTCCTCTACTTATATCTAGAATCTTATAAAAAAATATTATAATTTTATTGTAGTTAGGGTGGTAGACACACCTACTTCTTACCTGAAATTTAAGTACTACTACATTGAAATTTCAAATTTTCACCAAATAGATTTTTTTAAAACAAACCTAGTAGTTTAGAAACTACATTCAATTTGCTACATATTCTATTCTTACATATTTTTGAAATAATATAGATAACCTATTCAAATGTTTACATCAAGTTGCCTAACTTTGATTTTTTTGAATATTTTGCCACTTAAGGGCCTATTTTTTCCATGATGATCCTGCACAAACCCGACTTCATCCTAGAATATGACACTGGTCTTTTAATGTTCTAGTCTCTTGATACTTTTTGGGTAGGTACAAATTTAAATCAATTTTAGTTGTCTATTTTGTTGTGAATGTGTGTGGATTTTAATGCATTACATTTCTCATGGTTAAATCAGACATTACCATGGAGGTTAGCCAGATCTTTAGGGTATTATGTCTATTTAACAGTTAATAGAGAATTTTTTTTATAGTGTTTAGGATGCTTTGGCACACAAGTGCCTATAAGAACACTGTCAAGATCACCCTCCTAGGTTTCACAGAACCCAAAGTGCAAGGAAGAAAGGTTTTAATTCAATCTCTCATTCGTTAGCCAAATCTCCCCTTAAATATGACCATTAGGCCTAGCACCCCTTTAGGATTCAAGTTGATTATAGATTTGGGAACCAACACCTCTTACACTCTAAACTTGGGGAAAAGCTTCATCCACACCACATATTATCCCTATAGTAATGCATCCCTCTACATTTTTGCACTTGTTCGAGCCCTCACTATTAAATTAAGCCTAATTTTGTCTTGATTTAATGTTGTAATGTGTTTAATGCATTCACATTAAGTCTTGGGCCCTTCTAAACTATGTTAACCTAGTTCCTTATTTAGGCTTTTGTAAAGTTTACTTTTACACTTTCACACTAATCTAGGGTTTCTTTAATACATGTGGCTTCTTTATGCCTTATTTGGCCTTATTTTGCATTCACAAGCCTTGATTAATGCATCTTTTTGAGATTAATGTTGGCATTTACTAGTAGTCAATCTTAATTCATGTGTTTCTGGATTGCATGGCCCAAATTTAGTGATCTAAGACTCATACACCATCTTGGGCACATGAGTCCCACCTAATTTTTGAGGCCCCAATCTAGATTTCACATCAATCTAAGCATTTGTTGAAAAATGTGTCGCAAATCCTAACCTAGTGGGACTCATATGCCACTTTCGGCATATGAGTCCTATGTGGCTTAAAACCTAAATTAAATTAAAATTCTTGGTGGTATTTTTATTCTACTAGATCTGATATTGACTTGTAGTGTTGTAATTTCAAGGAATTTGGCATAAACATGTATAAATACAAGGTTATTTCACTCATTTTTCTCCTAACAACCTAAGACTTTTATAAGAGAATTCCTTGTAGTTACTTTGAGTTCACAAGAGCATACAAGAGCATTCAAGAGCCTTCAAGAGCTAATTATCAAGCATTTTGGAGAATTATTCGAGTATCAAGCATCATGTCAAATTCATCATGCATCATGTTTGTTTTTGAGCTAGCATTTGTGATGTAGAGTTTCATGATTCAATCAAAAACTCAAGTCAAGATCTACAAAATTAAAGCAAGAGTCAATATCCACATCCATTGGAGCCATTTCATACATTATTGGAGCATCTTATTCTAGGGTTTGGTGAGTTGTAACATTGCATTTTTGTTCATTCATAATTCCTCCTTTCCATTTCATTTCATTTCAAGGTTTGATTAGCAAAATGGGGTTTGACCAAGCAAAACCCTTTTCTACTAACAAAACCTTCTTTTTCCCTCTTTTCAATGAGTGATTTGTAGATCTAGGATGAAGACACATTGAAGAGTAAGATTGGAAAGAAGTTGTCAAGGTTGGAAAATTTTCAAAGTTGTCACCTTGTTTAGAAGATCACTAAAAGACATCTACAAAGTAGAATTCAACATTCCAAATCCATAAATCAGGTTCAGAAGATATAACATATATTTAAGAGTGTTGTAAACTTTGTGGTTTCGGGTCCCTGTAAAACTTGTTTTACCCTTTATCAAAAACATATATTTAAGAGTAAATTCAAGCATTAATTCCCCAAAAAAGCTACACAATATTGATATGCCACTTCTAGCATATAAGTCCCAATATAGGCATTTTTTCAAATTTCTAAAGATTCAAACTTTTCATCATCAGATTTTAGCCCAAACACCCTAATTTGGGACTAATATGCCCAGCCTAACATATGAGTCCCAGTGTGCCCTAAAATGAGTATTTTCAATATTTCAAAGTTGGTTCTAAGCTTCTACAGGTTTTTAGGTGCACTTCTATACTTTTTTAGTTTGTTTTTGTTTCTTACATTCATTTCTAGGTCATCTATTCAGGTCTTGCACATCATTAGGTTTGATCATTAGGATTTTCTTGTTACTTGTCTTTCCAAGCCCTAGTGGTGAACCCTCTTTAGTATTTAATCATACCCTAGGACACCTTATTGAAAGATCCCTTTCTCACTTTCTATCTTCATTTTGAGATCTCTAAGGTTTCCTCGAATGAAACTTGAGGGAAATAGGTCTAGGTCTTAAACCCTAGATTGTCCTATCTTCCACAAGGCTAGGGAACCCTATTTCTATTGTTTCACTTTGATGAACTTGATGTGAACACCTCTTTTATGATTTGGAGTGCATTATATTCCTATACCTAGCTTACATTAAGTTTTCATTAGGATTTTGCATTAGTTAATTTGCATGTAGGGTTTCTAAAACTTGCATTAGTGAAAGTGCATATAGGTTGCATCTTGCATCATTGAATTTCATTTGATATCTATAATTAAACTTAGCCTAGATATCATACCAACTAGAAATCATAACGTTCAATCTAAATTTTCTAAATTTGTGCAAAAACCCTAATATGGGACTCATAGGAACCTTTGGGAAATTTAGTCCTAATATAGGCAATTTTGTCTAGTTTTTGGGTATTTTATGTTGAGTGTTTTTCAACATTCAAACCCATGAAAAACCCTAATAGGGATTCATACACCCCTCTAGGTTATTTAGTCTTGTGTAGGATCAAAAACTACATTTTGCAACATTTAAAGCTATATTCCTATGCTTCTGTTGGGTGTGGTTACATTTTTGCTTCTATTTACAGAGATTTTATTTCTTTCAATTCATTGTATCTAGCTTAAAATGATTCATTTTGTGCATTTCATACACTCACAATTATAATTAGAACATTTCATTTCATACTGTTGCATAGTGTAATTAGTAAATTACCTTTTTTAGAACGTAAAACTTGCATTTGCACACTTCATTTTAGGTCCTTGCATTTCCCTTTACCCTCTTTCCATCTTGGGTTTGCACACTAAGTTTGTGAAATCTTGTATGAGCTATAGAACATGATTTTCTATTAGCAATACTATTTTAAGACATAGTTGAAGACTCATGTCATCCCACGATACACCATTCATTATGGATCTTCAGTTCTCTAGCTCTCTTCCTGATAGTGTTGATAATCAACCCTATATGGATCCTAGTATGCATGATTCATTTCCCATGACTATCATGGCTTCAACTGTTATGTTTCTTGTTAACAAAACTATCCATAGCTCCACTCAAGCTTTAGGATGAACTCAAATCCAATATGAAACTTTCATTCATACCTCTATGATACCCATTTCCATTCCTACATATACTAGTACTCAACCTACTATAACAATTCAACCTACTAGTAGTGTGAACACTTCCTTAGGTATTTCCATAGGGAACTCCTCTAGCTTTGTGCCTCTGACTATTAAATCTCCTCAAACCTTTTCCATCCCAAGTTTACAGTTCACTTGTCCTATTGGTGTTTTTTCTAGTACAACCTTAGAATTCTCTAAAGGGTAGTCAACCCCTATAATCAAGAATCTTCAAGATGAATGGCCAACATAACGAGTAAAGGACTCTAGGTTCTTTCACTCCTTCACTTCAAGCTCTATGAAACCTAGGAGGGTATTCCTTATTGTGTTTATTATGATCAATTTGATGAAGAACACTTATGTAAACAAATTGGTTCCTATAACTTGCAACTAAACTTAATTCACTAAATATTTGGCAAATATTTAAGTAAATAATCATCTGTTTACCAAGAACAAGGATGTCTTTGAAACACATGGTTGGTGATTAATTTTTTTTAATAGAATTGTGTTCTTATTTCAAATCCATGGTTGGGTAACTCATCAACACATTCAATTGTAAAAATATCAAATAAACAGACCAATGCTTCATCAATTTGGCAATGGAGTTGAACATGAAATAACTAGTAGTATACAAATTATTTAACTCTAATAATAATGGACTATTCTCATAATGCCTTGCTATAAGAAAACTCACAACACCCAAAACATAACATCTTTTCAAATCCTCTACAAATTTTCATAGATCTATGACCCTCTTTAAGCATTTAATTATCCCTTCGAGTTAAAGCAAAAATTAGGACACACATTCATTTAAACACTTGAATATGAATGATAATACCCTTGACATTTTCATTCATGAGTTGCAAAAATCTACAAAAGGAGAGTATATGTCTCAAAGATAAGATTTGTTTCGATATCAATAATTTGCACAAAACCAATTTAAGACTATTACATATATGACTTCAACCCAAGACAAATCCTACTATTCTATTCATCAGCTTTTTAAAATATATTATTTCTACACTTAAAGTATACCAAGACCCTATACTGGATTAAAAAAATTGACCCATATAATGAGCCTTGAAAACCCTTTTATAAGCCAAGGGAGCAACAATCATCGAGCTGATTACAGTTACATTTCAAGAATATTTCATTTCATTCAAAATTATAATTTAATTTCAAAAATTCCTTGATTGGTTAATTGTAATCATTTGCTAAAGTGGGGAAGAAAAATTCACTTTATTTCACCAAAAAGGAACCACCAATGCCACCAAAATTTATACTTAACCACCAATGCTACCTTACATTCCAACCACGCTAAGCCAAAAAATTTCCAAATTATTGTGAAAGAAAAAAAAAATGTACCCAAAGAATGTAATAATGACCACTGCAACAATATTATCATCACCACAAAAATTAACACCCATACACCATCTTTCTTAACTAGAACCAAACCCAACACCACAACTAGACCCATGATAAACACAATCACTATGCATCCTTGTAGGAAGTGAGGAAGAGACCTCCACTCCTTCCTCTTCTTTATCCTTGCCATCCATTAGGTAGTCACACCCACTTGGAGTTTTCACAGAGACTAGGGAAATTGCTATCACTTCCTTCCTTGGGGCTATAGATTGATTCAGGAGCATAATAAATCTTTGGTAGCTGGAATCAATTTCAATTTCACTATTATAAGGAATATTAATGATATCAATGCAGGAATTCTACCTTCCATAAGAAGCTTGGCCATTCCTAATCTTCCCTCGCATTACCATCACAAAACTTGATGACTCTTTCTTTTCGACTTCAATCACTTTTGTGGTTGGAACCCAACTACTTAGTCTTTGGTTGCATCTGGTGAGAGTTAGTGTATATTTATCACTGTGAGCCTTCTCCTTTCCCTTTTCTTTCAATGTTGTAGTAACTATGGATATGTTCTGCTCGTGCTCTGGGACATTATCTTGAGACTTTTGTGTATGAAATCTTGGGGACCTTCACACTACTAACACAAAAGTAGTTGGCTTGCTCATCTTATCTAGAAATGCAGCTTCACGAACACATTCACACTTTAGGAATTCTAAAATTCACACTCTTGATTGTAATTGCAGAAACAAAGGCCATCAAAATTCATTTAATAGGAAAATTAGGCATGCTAATGATCAATTCTTAATGAAAAACACATGATTGAGCAAGCAATTGACCACAAGCGTCCACATCTTCATCATTAATTTTTCAAGTACATGAAAATCCATGTACCATTCGCAATGATGACAGGAAATTTATCCCTCACATGAACCAAGATCAAATTGATCACTCCTATAGAACACATGCCATTAATGCATACTCCTCATAGAGTAGAAATGACTATCACATGCCTATTTTCATATTTGAATATTGTCCATCAATTTCCAAATAAGATGGAATATTGAGCGGCTTAGATTAGGTCAAATCAGGTTTGAAATCCCAAGACCATGGCTCACCAACCTTTGGCTAATAAAATTTTGCTAATTGGGAGCCACATCATCTTGTCCATAGGCTTCACCACACTCTACTTGATGGTCAAAAAATTACATGAATCCATCAATCGCATACCTCGCAAGGTTTCGAGCAGGCATTAATTAAATTCCATGAGGTGTGCGATGGATGGTAGAGATTAAACTCTAACTCTGCACACTAGCCATTGATCTCCCCATCATCACTCATCGAGCGTTTTGAAAAGGATTGGGTCCCACCATGACAAGGACATGCATCACAACATTGCGTAACTTGTACATCTTTTGAAGGCTATTCATTAATTCCCACACAATATGTGATGAATGTCAGGGATCTAATCTTCAACTCCAATGGGTTGGATTTCTACACATGCCAGATGTTAGTCTTAAAACAAGGCCATGACTAGGCTGACAGTAATTATATCCTTGAGAAAATGACTTAATATTAAGTCTTTTAGTAGTGAAATATTTTTCCAAACTTTGTAAGTATTTGGTGCGGGACCATGCATAGGGTGACCACTTTTCCTAGACTAAAGGGGCTAGTAAATAGACACATTCAAAGGCTTAAGTGATGAATAAGTTGACCGATAACTGATGAAAACAAGTCAATGTAAAATTATATCACCAAATGGTTTTATGATAGAACATTTATAAGGTAAGGGTTTCCAAGACATACTCTTAATTTATCCTTAGGCACAAAGTTTAAAAATCATGATCTAGATCATGATTTGCTCACAATTTTGCAAGAATTTTGGAAGTTCTATCAGTAGCTCATGCTCGATGATGTATACCCCATATGGGTATAGCAAGAATCCATATCTCAAGTTGGAGTTTACCAAGGAGAAAGCACAAAAACTAGGAGCTTTCCTAGACAAGGCAAGCAGACACAACTAGAAAGAAACACACCAAACCAACCTATATACAATAATTACAAAATATATAATATAATTTAACTTCTCATAAGCCTCTTTTATTCAATTGGCTTCAATCCTTAAATTGGAGGGCCATGGCCCCAAAGAACTTAGAACTAATTCTTTCCTCTGTCAAATTTTTTTCCTACTCTACTTGTAATGGATCAACATGTGTATTATTCATTTCTAAACAACCATTATCATCATGATTGACACCATCAATTCCACTTTCTATGAAACTACCCTGTTCATCAACTTTTTCTACTATAAACTTATCCAATTAAGTTGGAAAGATAATACATTCATATTCCCCTTGATCATGAATTTTACCCTCTGATTCAATTTGTACATCAAATTGAAATCCTTCAAAGAAACTTTGTTGTATGTTGGGCCAAGCTTTTGAAGTATCAATCAGAAAAGGTTCATATTCAAAAACACCTTCATTGTATTTGAAAATAGTGTTATCCTCATTAGATGGAAGAAAATCCATGATAAGGTCCAGAAGATGAGGGGCATCTGCAAAGAATTCAAGTGCACATTCATATTGCTTAAAATCATAGTTCATGTTATTTGCACCCCTAGGTTCCTCTCCACATAGATCAATGAATCTTGCAATGTCAACATAATTTGAATACTCATCAAATCATTTCTCCTCATCAATATGCATCAATAATGCTTTAGGACCAATGTACCCACCCATGTGCACAACTTGATCATTTAAGAAGAAGCTCCTTCCTTTACCCACATGTATGTCATCCCTATTATCATGTATGAATAATAATTCAGCCTCTATTTCAAGTACACAACCATGTACCATAGGAACATGAGCATGTTCATCTACATCTTCCTCAATAATAGCATTGTATTTAGGATTGTCACCATGGATAATGACATCCTTATCTTCAAGTTCTTCAATATGTGAGTAACTATCATTTTTAAATATCAGAAAATCTGAATTACACTCTTGGTAATCATAAGATACAATTTTCTCATTCACATGTGGGCAAGTGAATTCACCAATACTTGTACCACTACATCCTTCATGTGACTTGGAAGTTACTGAATCGAGGTTACCATCCTCAAAGATAGAGGAAAAACCCTTAACGTCATCTTGGTTTTCATTTCTTGCTATCTCATTTGCACCCTTTCCAACATATCCACAAGTGGTACTTTCCAAGAACCCATCAGCATGTTGTTTTGCTTGTTTAAGACCACATTCTAATTCTATGTTAGATGCATCATCATAATTTTCAACAAAGAGTGGGTTAGTTCTACACCAATAAGGATCATCATTTATCATCTCATATAATGATGAGCATTCATCATACAAGGGATTCTACCATACCTTCACTATTGTCACAGATACCCTTGCTTTCTCAGTATCAGGATCCCAACCATTAGAATCATCATTGCAGTCAAAGTCAATGTAATCACTTGAAGGGCCAAGAGAAATATTGTCAACATCATCCTCATTATTTGTGTTCAAGATTATTGATCCCCATTCTGAGAACTCTTCACATGAAGAAAATTGTTCACTCCCAAGCAAGTGCAACCTTTCAAGGCTATCAACATATCCTCTACTTGAAGCAAGAGATTCCTTCTCCATTTCATAGGAAGAATCATAATCAACAAAGGACCAACCAAGTTCAATTTCATCACCTTGGTCACTAAATTGTGCATCATTGTCCCTGATCAAATAAGGATGTAGGATTTCCCCCAATACCCCTTGCATTTTCTCAAAATCTACAATATCCCAAGAGCAAAATTCATGCACCATTTTCCTTATCATCATGTTGTGTGTCTTCATCTATGTTACTTGTGAAATGACAACAATCATCAACTAGTTGTTCACATTTTCCTACATCCTCTCAGCCTACTTGCACTATCTTCTTATCCTCTCCCATAAGGCAGCCACCACTAACACTTTGAATCAATACATTTTGTGTATATTCATTCTTGGCTTCCTCTACAACCCTTATCCAATCTATTACTTTACTCAAATTGTGAGGCTTCAATTCCTTTGGTAAAGTACTCAATCCTGATTGATACATTTCACAAAATAAATCAATACATATTGAGTTTTTTGGTTTGGCATTTTTAGGTATCTCTAACAAAGTATCCACAAGCTTGGAGAACAAATCATAGGGAGATTCCCCTTGATACCTATTCATCTCATATAATCTCTTGGGAAAGAATACCTTATTATATTTGCTTTGATCCTATGAGCTTTTTAGTTGGGGCTCACCATAATTATCATATTGTGGTGATGGAGAAATTGGAATAGTAGAATCCTTGTCATCTTGGCATAAATTTATACTAATTGATCCACTAGTCACATTGGCATGAAATGTACTAGGATGACTAGTATTGGTGGTTGCATATCCCTTCATCATTGAATGCATCAAATTGTTTTCAATATCTATGGAAATTGGATATGCTTCATGTAATGTTGTAGGCTCTTTGTCTCTTAAGAGGTAACTCATATTTTTATCAAATTCACCCAAGTACACCACTAAAAACTCTACATCATTTGGTATTATGCTTGTAGGGATCTCTCTTATTATCTTTGAGAATCTGAGACTGAAATAAGGAACTAGCTCATCCTCTTCTTTTTGCATACTCATGATTTTTTGTCAAATTAGGATTGGATCAATCCTTTCTCCAAACTATTCCATGAACACTACTTTAAACTCCTCCCATGAATGTTTGGAGGATGCTGGTAAATAAGAGAACCAATCTCTTTGCATCTCCTCTTAAGGACTGAACAAATAATTTCATGACAACATCTTCAAATTCTAATTCATAATCTTCCATCATATCAACAAACTCTTGTAGGTGTTTGCTTGTTGATTCAACTTTTGCACCATTAAACTTTGGTGTCCTATCTTTGATCTTAGGTGGTACAACATTTGGATAACCAAAACTTTTATCAAAACTAATGGCTCTATACCTTTTGGTACCGAAATTCCTTTGACACAACACATATTTTCCATTATGCATGGTTACATTCATATATACACCAAAATTTTTAGCTTGAGAATGCATTTTCACTCCTTGGAAGAGCATTAGAAAATTTTCTTTTCAATTACACAAGGTAATTCAATTTCATTTCTACAATTATGACCCTAAGTCTTTACAATTGACACCTCCTATAAATTTTGCTTAAGATCTTACAATATCACATGCTTCTTTATGATAACACACAAATTTTAATTCATATTCAAAAGGTGTGCTAAATTACCATCACTATTCCCTCATCTAGTTCTATTTCAGCTAGTAGGGAATCATTTACATCTCGAGTATAGAAATTTTATCATAATTTTCTTACAAACATGATCAAATTTTCTTCAATTCTATGAGAATACCTGGAACGTTGCAGCAATCGTCTAGCTTTAATATTGAAGTTTGTAGATCTAGAGCTTTGATGTATTCTTTATCAGTTTCTTTTAGTCATAATTTCCACCTCCTATTATGGAGGATTAAACATCAAATGAGATGAAGTTTCCTCAAAAAAAGAACATGTTCTGAGTTTGCTTCCACAAGAGAGTCACTTTTAGATCCTTCAAACTTTGGTGCAATCAAATCTTCTACAAGGTTTAAGAATTCTTCAATATCTAAACAAGATGTTAAGAATTTCCATAGCATTTGAATTTGTGATATAGGGATTTGCATTGGAGAATAGAGATTATCCCCAATAGAGTCACCATTATGTTGGTGTTTTTTCTAGTACACCCTTAGAATTTTGTAAAGGGTAGCCAACCCCTATAATCAAGAATCTTCAAGATGAATGACTACCTTAATGAGTAAAGGACTCTAGGTTCTTTCACTCCACTTCAAGCTTTGTGAAACCTAGGAGGGTGTTCCTTGTTGTGTTTATTATGATCAATTTGATGGAGAGCACTTTTGTACATAGATTGGTTCCTATAACTGCAAATAAACTTAATTCACTAAAGATTTGGTGGATCTTGAAGTAAATACTCATCTATTTACCAGGAACAAGGTGGTATTTCAAACACATGCTTCATGATTAAATGATTTTCAATGAATTGTGTTCTTATTTCAAATCCATGGTCAGGTAACTCATTGAGACATTCAATTGTAAAAATATCAAACACATAGACTAGTGCTTCATCAATTGGGCAATGGAGTCAAACATGCAATGACTAGTAGTATACAAATTATTTAACTCTATAATAATGGACTTTTCTCATAATTCAGGTTACAATATCAAAACTCACAAAACCAAAAACATATGAAGAACAAGGAGGTATTTCAAACAAATGCTTCATGATTAAACAATTTTTAGTGAATTGTGTTCTTATTTCAAATCCATGGTTGGGTAACTCATTGACACATTCAATTGTAAAAATATCAAACAAATAGACCAGTGCTTCATCAATTGGGAAATGGAGTCAAACATGCAATAACCAGTAGTATACAAATTATTTAACTCCGATAATAATGGGCTATTCTCATAATGCCTTACAATATCAAAACTCACAAAACCCAAAACATTCTTTCCAAATCCTTTGCAAATTTTCACAAATCCGTGACCATCTTTAAGCATTTAATTAACCTTTTTAGTTAAAGAAGAAATAAGGACACACATTCATTTAAACACTTGAAGATGAACGATAATATCCTTAATATTTTCATTCATGACTTGCAGAAATTTACAAAAGGAGAGTATATGTTTTAGAGATAAGATTTTTTTTTTATATAAGTAATTTGTACAAAACCAATTTAAGACTATTACATATATGACTTCAACACAAGACAAATCCTACTATTCTATTCATCAAATTTTTACAATATATTCTTTCTACACTTAAAGTCTACTCAAACTTTGTACTAGATTCAAAAATTTGACCACTATAATGAGCCCTAAAATCCCTTTTATAGGGAAAGGGAGCAACAAGAATTAGGCTCATTACAGTTACATTTCAAGAATATTTCATTTCATTCCAAATTCTAATTTAATTTAAAAAATTCCATGATCAGTTGCTTGTAATCTTTTGCTAAACTAGGGAAGCAAAATTCACTTCATTTCACCAAAAAAGGAACTGACCAATGTTGCCAAAATTTATACATAACTGCCTATTGCACCTTACATTCCAACCATGGTAAGCCAAAAATTTTCCAAATTAGTGCGAAAGAAAAAAAAATGAACCTAGAGAATGGAATAACGACCATCGTAGAAATATTATCATCACCACAAAATTTAACACCCATACACCATCTTTCTTAACCAGAACTAGACCCATGATACACATGGCCACTATGCATCCTTGTAGGAAATGGGGAAGAGACCTCCACTCCTTCCTCTTATTTATCCTTGCTATCCATTGGGTAGTCACGCCCACTTGGAGTTTTGATAGAGATTGGGTCAACTGCTATCAATTCCTCCCCTGGGGCTGTAGATTGATTTAGGAGTATAAGATATCTTTGGTAGCCGGAATCAGTTTTAGTTTTGCTATTAGAAGGACTATCAGTGATAGCAATGGGGAAAATCTACCTTCCATAAGAAGCGCAGACATACCTAATCTTCCTTTGCATTCCCCTCACAAAACCTGCAGACTCTTTTTCTTCATCCTCAATCGCTTCTTTGGTTGCAACCTAACTCCTTAGTCTTTGGCTGCATCTGGTGAGAGTTGTTGAAGATTTCTCACTGTGAGCCTTCTCCTTGCCCTTTTCTTTCAAATTTGCAGCAACTACGGGAATGTTTTGTTCATGCTCTGGGACATTATCCTTAGACTTTTTCATATGAAGTCTTGGATACCTTCACACTGCTAACACAAAAGTAGTTGGCTTGCTCATCTTATCTGCAAATGTAGCTTCGTGAACACACACACACTTCAGGAATTCTAAAATTCACACTCTAAATTGTAATGGCAGAAAAAAATGCCATCAACCTTCATTTAATAGGAAAATTAGGTGTTCTAATCATCAATGCTTGATGAAAATCACATAAATGAGCAAGTAATCAACCACTGGCATCCACATCTTCTTCATTAATTTTCCAAGTACATGAAAATACATGTACCATTTGTAATGATGATAGGAAATTAATCCCTCATACAAACTAGGATCAAATTGATGACTCCTATAGAACACATGACATTAATGCATAATCCTCATAGAGTAGAAAAGGCTATCACATGCCTATTTTCATATTTGAATATCAGCCATCGATTTCCAAATGAGATGGAAGATCGAGCGACTTAGATTACGTCAAATTAGGTTTGAAATCCTAAGACTGTGACTTTCCAAACTTTGGCAAATAATTTTTTTGACTGGGTGCCACATCATCTCATCCATGGGCTCTGCCACACTCTGCACAACAGTCAAAAAATTACATGTGTCCAACAATTGCATACCTCACAAGCTTCCCAGTGTGAATTAATTAAATTTCATGAGGTGTGCGATGAATGGTCATGATTAAACTCTATCTTTGCATAATATCCATCAATCTCCCCATCATCAGTCATCAAGTGTTTGGATAAGGATCGAGTCCCACCACGACAAGGACAAGCATCACAACATCTTGTAAGTCACACATCTTTTGACAACTATTCATTAATGCCTATGTAGTATGTGATGAACAGTGGGGATCTAATCTTCAACTCCAATAGGTTGAATTTCTACACATGCCAGATGTTAGTCTTAAAATAGGGCCACGACTAGGCTGACAGTAATCAGGTCCTTGAGAAAATAACTTAATCTTAAGTATTTTAGTTGTGAAATATTTCACCAAACTTTGTAAGTATTTGGCATGGGACCATGCGTGGGGTGACTGCTTTTCCTAGAGTGAAGGGGCCATTAAATAGACACATTCAAAGGCTCAAGTGATGACTAACTTGACCAGTAACTAGAAAATACAAGTCAATACAAAATTATAATAAAAAAGGGTTTTAGGATAGAACATTTATAAGATAAATATTTCCAGGACATGCACTTAATTTATCCTTAGGCACAAAGGTTAAAAATCATGATCCAAATCATGATTTGCTTAGAATTTTGTAAGAATTTTGGAAGCTCTATGATGTCATGTGCATACATACCCTAATCCACCTTACAACAACAATGATGCTACCATTAACAACCATTTACAAAACATGGAATCACTTTAACAACAAGTCATAACCTTAAATCAAAACAATAATGGTCAACCTTTGAAATACATCAAAACCAATCCCTTATCCTTGGATATTTTGAGAGAATAAATGTCACAAGGTGAAGATGTTCCCCAATTTGAGAAATACAGTTCGAAGAGAGATCTTGTTCATCATGGTTTCGCTTTCACTGCCCTATGTAGTGATTTCATCTTTGAAGATGAACTATTGGCTAAACTATTTCCTAGATCCTTGAAAGACACTACCTTAGAATGGTTTTCCTCACTACAAAATAACTCAATTTTTTCATTCAGTGGACTTGTTGATGCATTTATTAACCATTTCCAAGTGCACGTGAATCCTAAGATGACTTTAGCTGATTTGATGAGATGTAAGCAGAAAGAAGAGGAAAAAGTCACTAACTTCATTTCACACTACCAATTGCTTTACTCTCAAATCGACATACAAGTTCCCAATCCCAGGCCTTTGATGTATGTTCATTGAGAACTTGTAAACTAATATAAAAAAAAAACTTAGCATGATGATGTTTCCTTTGTTCATACACTTTTGTACTTCCCTTCATGGTTATCAAAACTTGGTTAGTAGTTGTGAAACAAAACCCACCTTTAGTTGTTTTGAGAAGTCTAAACCCACACACCAAAACAATTACCAATCCTTTAGAAACTAGAAATAAGGCTTCCTTCAACTAAATTCCCCTCAACCAACTCAACATGTTGATACTCAAGTGGTTTCTATAAACAAGAAAACTCCTTTCACATTTAGGGATCCGACTAGGAAATTTACTCCCTTACTTGATACCCTTCATAACATAATGTCACAAATTTTAGAATAGAAAAAGATCACTTTTCCTCTCATTAGAGAACATTATCCTAATAAACATTTTACTCTAAAATTTAGATCAAGTGCTTATTACCATTATCACCAACAAAATGGACATGACACAGAACATTGTAAGTGTCTTAAACATCTTGTGCAAGACCTCATTGATTCTGGTTGAATTTCAATTAGAGGTATTAATGATCAGGGAAATAAGTATGTTTCCCCTCCTAACCAAAACTTGCAAATATTTACCAAATCTATGCCAAACCAGGATGTTTCATTTTTCAAAGAAACTAAGAAGAATGATGCGATGAATGTTGACATGGATGATGCCATGGAAATTGTTGAACAAGATACTATAGATACCAATGACCAAAGTCCTTTGGATGATATGGTTGGATTGATCAAAATTCAACCTCATAAGGGCTGAATTAAAAATTCTCTTGTCATTACTTTCTCCTCACAAGATATAATTAAACATGCACCCGATGGTCCTCTTTACATAGACGGTCGAATCTATGACAAGCCCACTAATGGGATATTAATTGATCCCATTTGTGGAGAGATTGTGATCACCAAGGAAATCTTACTTGTGCATGAACTCTATCAAGAAACATATGATAAACTAAAAGCATGGATAAAAACACATAATGGTTTCGCTTGCCCTTTAATGGGATCAATTACCCTTCCTTTAACCATTGGACTGAAACAATTAGATTTCTCATTTTGCATCATCTTAACATCACAAAAATTTCATGTGAAGCTTGGTTATCCATGGCTATGTTCCATTGAATCCATCCCATCGATTGTGCATAAATGTTTAAATTTTCCCATTGACAATGGCATATTTACTATGCATCATAGTGGCTTTAATCCTCTATCTTCCCATGGGAAATTTTCATTGTATTTCTTTTGGCTTGAGCCTAAGGAACATATTAAACCTTGTGAATACTTCTTTTTCAAATCCTACCAAAAGTTTAAAGTGAAATACGAAAAATTATCTCTTAAGAACATGCATCCACCTATGACTGAGATTCTCATTGTTAATGAAACTATGATTGAACTTAAATACATTCCAAACAACAAAGACCAACCTAAGATATATCTTTCACCTAACTCCTACAAATGGCCAAGAGATAGCGAAAGTAATCTGATCACGCCACCTAAGATAAATTTTTTTTGGCAAAGCTAAAGAGAAAGTGTTTGAACAACCTCCTATGGTTCCTTCCATTCCTCCGCTTAGGGAAGAAAAGGAACCTATGGTTAATAAACCCACTCCTACACAAATGCAACTTGAAAACCAAATGAAAAGAAACAAAAATTCTAGGGAGCATAGGTGTAGACGTCGTACTCTTTCTTGAAGGTTAAATGATAAAAGCAACAAAGAAAATCAACATCCAAACTTGAGTGAAGCAATACATGATGAGTACCCCTTCTTCACCACAATGAAAATATCATATACCACAACCAAAACAAGAGCTAAACATTTCTTTAGACATCATCATTTGACCTCCCATTGTGATTAACTTGGATGAAGAAGATGAGGTTGATAAAATTGATGAAGAAGTGCATAATGAATTGAATACATTGTTTTCCTCTTCTATGAGTTTAACTAACAATTCTCCTAGGAAGAGTGTTGAACTTAGTGATGATCCTAGTTTGAAACTTTCTATTATCCCTTTGTCTACTTGTCTACCTTCCATTTATACCGACCAATATTGTGATGTACACAACCTTATATAGGTTGATTTTCATGTGCCTTGCTAGTCTTTCTTTCATTTTCTTTTGCATGTTCTTTGTGTGATTGCATGTGCACAATGAGATCCACCATATACTATTCTATTTGATGCATCTCTCTCTTGGTGACATTCCTCTATATGTACCTACATTCTTCTATAAGTCGTAAATCCTTTATCTTCTCATTTATCTTGTTTTTTCCTTTTTGGGATGATGCAAGGCATTGCAACATTTAGGTATCTTCCATGTTGACCCAAAATATTTTCCTTTACATTTTAATTTGTCTTGTGTTTTCCTTTTGTGGATGATGCAAGGAATCAAGACATTTAAAAATATTTTCTGTTGACTCAAAAGTATTTTTATTTGTTTTCACTCTCTATGTTTCATTCTTCATGTGTTTCATGAGTATTTGGGGAATGATGACTATTTTGAGATCTCTAAAAACATTGTAGCATTGACATACTAACCCTGAATCCCTGGATCCCTTTGTGTGACTTTTGGGATTTCATTATGGGGGAAACCCCCTTTTCATTGGCATTATTCTTTTACAAGTCATGCTTCATCATGTAGTCTTCTTACTTCATGTGACGTGTCTTTCACTTTGTGGTGACATTAGGTGTGATGTCCCTTAAGAGCATGATATCTCTTAGCATATTATAGTCCTCTTAGTGGCTTGATGCAACACACTACATCCCCTAAGTTGTGAATCTTCTAATCTTTTATTGGTCATCTCTTGGAGATATTAGGCATGATGTTCCTTAAGTTAAGACCTTACAAGAACTAAGAAAAAAACATTTGAATGTACCTTGCACTATTTTGTATTTATAACATCTATTACATGGCCACCTTGCATAACACACTTTGCTTTCCTGTGCTACCATCCTACTTGTTCATGGGTGCCAAGCATATGAAGTGTTGCTTTCCTCATGAAGCTCAAAGTTTGTTGTTATGTGGTTCCTTATCAAAGTTATCACAAGCTATATCTTTGGTATGGTTAGCTTATGTGAGCCAAACTTAGGTGTGACTTTCCCATAGCCACTTGCTTGTTTGTGTGAGAACATATCGCTGCATGTGTATGTGTATCATTGGGGCTCACCTAGTGGATATCAAATTCCACTAGCCCTTGTGAGAATGCATTGGTTTGCATAGTGGACATCATATTCCACTTGTAAACATTATTTTCCAAATATCCTAGATTTGATCCACATCATGTGGGACAAATGGTTGAAGCTTGATTCGCCCCTCTTTCATTTTTATTTTATTTTTCCTTATGTCTTTCATAGTGTATACTTGTTCCTTGATGTTTCTCCTTATGTTATTTTCATGTGTGTTCTCTTGTGCCTATGTTGGTCTACTATAGGATCTAGGATCTCGGGGGCTTGGCCATCTCCTTTGATCTTTTTTATTCTATACCATCTCTATTGGTACACTTGGACCCCTTTTGATATGAGTTTTTCTAATTTACTGTTGAAGCAAGTTCTTGCTCTCACTAAAGTGGCAGCTAAATGTAGTGATAGAAAATTCATCCCTTTACATTTTGCACTTGTTTGGGTGCTTCCTATTAAATTAAGCCTAATGTTGCCCTGATTTAGTGTTGTAATGTGTTTAACACATTCACATTAAGTCTTCGGCCCTTGTAAACTAAGTTAACCGAGTTGTGCCTTATTTAGGGTGTTTTAAACTATACCTTTACACTTTCACACTAATCTATGGTTTCTTTAATAAATGGAGCTTATTTATGCCTTATTTGGCCTTATTCTATATCCATGAACCTTAATTAATGTATCTTTCCTATATTAATCTTGAAATTTACTAGTAGCCAATATTAATTCATGTGTTTTTGGATTGTATTGCGTAGATTTAGTGATATGGGTCTCATACACCACCTTTGGCATATGAGTCCCATCTATGTTTTTCGGTCCCAATCTAGATTTCACATGAATCTAAGCATTTCTTGAAAAATGTGTCCCAAAGCCTAGCCTAATGGGACTCATATGAAACTTTTAGTGTATGAGTCCCATGTGGATTAAAACCATAATTAAATTCAAATTGGATTTTATTCTCTTAGATTTGATGTCAACTTGTAGTGTTGTAATTTTGAGGAATTTAGCATAAACAATTATAAATACAAGGTTATTTCACTCATTTTTCTCCTAACAACCTAATACTTTCATGAGAGAATTTCTTATAATGATTTTGAGTTCACAAGAGAATAAAAGAGTTTACAAGATCATTCAAGAGCCTTCAAGAGTTCATTATCAAGCATCATGTCAAATTCATCAAGCATCATGTTTATTTTTGAGCTAACATTTGTGATGTAGGGTTTCACGATTCAAGCAAGCATTCAAGTCAAGATCCACAACATTCAATCAAGATTCAAGATCCACATCCATTGGATCCATTTCATACACGATTGCAACATCTTATTCTATGGTTTGGTGAGTTGCAAAATTGCATTTTTGTTCATTTACCATTTCTCCTTTCAATTTCATTTCATTTCAAGGTTTGATTACCAAAATAGGGATTGACCAAGGAAAACACCTTTCTACTAAGAAAACAACAGTTTTCCCTCTCTTTACTGTGTTATTTGAAAATCTAGGTTGAAGACACATTAAAGAGCAAGATTGGAAAGATTTCAAGGTTGCAATGTTGTCAAAGTTGTCACCTTGTTTACAAGATCACAAAAAGACATCTACAAAGAAAAAATAAACATTTCAAATCTGAAAATTAGGTTGAGAATATAGAGTAGAGATTGAAGAGCATATTAAAACTTTGATTCCCCAAAAATATGAGTAGGACTGGTACACCACTTCTAGCATATGATTCCTAGTACAAGCTTTTTTCCAGATTTATGAAGATTCAAACTTATCATAAGATTCATGTTTCAGCCCAAAAACCCTAATTTTGGACTGATATGCCTAGCCTAGTGTATGAGTCTCAATGTGCCCTAAAATTATTTTTTTATCACATTTAGAGTTGGTTCTGAGCTTCTACAGGTTTCTAGGTGCACCTCTATTCTTTTTCAATTTGTTGTGTTTTACATTCATTTCTGGGTCATCTATTCAAGTCTTGCACATCATTAGGTTTGATGATTAGGTTTTGCATGTTACTTTTCTTTCCAAGCCATAGCTTGGTGGTGAACCCTCTTTTATTATTTAATCATGCCCTATGATACCTTATTGCAAGATCTCTTTCCCCTTTTCCATCTTTGGATTGAGATTTATAAGGTTTCCTTGAATGGAGCATGAGGGAAATAGGTCTAGGTCGTAAACCCTAAATTGTCCTATCTTCCAAAAGGATAGGGCACCCCATTTCCATAATTTCAATCCCCATTCTCTATTATCATTCATAATATATCCATCATCTTTTTTAGTCCATTCTCCCCTTTCCCTCCTTTGATCTATATAAGGTTGAGGATCTACAAGAGCATCACATATCCTATCTCCCTTATGCTATCCATATCACATATCCACCATCCTATCAAAATCTAACTTCCCTTCCCATATTTAATATTGATGAAGAGCCTAGTGGTCACATATCCATCCATCGATATCTTATCCACTCAACCTTGATCATCCTATCCATATCCTCCATCCCACATACCTTATACTATATCCATCTCACCCATCCTATTAATTAACCCCCTTATTTTTACCCTTGATCTTGATATTTAGTTAGGCACAAAATATATATGCATACTTTTGAAAATTCAACCTTTAATCCCCTACCATTCATATCCCTTATGCACTATCCTTCCATCTCATGCCACTATTATTTCATCTCTGATTGCACTACCTCTAGTGTGGGGAATCTTAGACCTTAGAAACTAATCGTTGAAGCATCATCCACTATCTTCACATCTCCCATCACCTATCTTCCATCTACTAAATCCATTTATCTCCTATCCACACAATAGATTTATTAGTCCATCCTTTTCCATTCCTTGGTCCTCCGTTGTCATTGGATCAAATCAATTTGTCTATCCTAATCATCCTAGCCTCCATCCAATCATATCTTATCCAGTCCATTTATCCTTCCACTGTAACCATCCCCACTTAATATTATCCAATAAATAAATCCTAATCCATGCAATCCAATATTGGAAGCTAGTCCATCATCCTAAAAGCAATCCATCATTTTGATCCAAATCAGTTGATAATTCATTGATCCAATTTAATCCATTATTATCATAGGGATGTTCCTTCCCAATTTCCAAGTGTTCTTATATTTAACAACACAATCCTTTGGGTATGCATGGTTCCTATCATTAAATTTTCTATCCTTATCATCATAATCATCAACAATCCACCAATCAATCCACCAAATGGTTTTCATCTTGAATTGGAGTATAGTTCTTGTTTTCTTTTGGTTTGTTGTCCATGCCTGCTTGTTGTTTGTGTGTATAATAATTTCTTTCATTTATCATTGTCTCTTTCACTCTATTTCTATAGGGTCATCATGATCTTCCACATCATGGTGTTATAAGGCATATTTTTGCACTTTCCCTTTTGATCATGTACTGGGCACATTGTCATCCTGGTTCCTTATACATTGGTGCATAATGTCAAGTACACTATTAAATCTAGGTTTCTCTTATCATTGAAACATGATGATCATCCATCCTCCCTCTCCATCTACATCTTTATCATCCTTATCTTTTCCCATCCATCCTTATGTTTTTTATCTTTTTATCCTTCATCCTTTATCCTTCCCATCCATTTCGAGAGTACACCTTTATTATTTAAACCCACATGTCATCTCAAGGTGGCATACCACTACCTAGTTTTCATCCATCCTCATCCTCATTGGTGATTGGGGCATCATTCCACTAGTACTTATCCCTTCCCTATCTACTATGTTTTATTCTTCTTTGAAATGATGTTACTTTTCTTAGTCATAACATCATTTGAAAGAGGGGAAAAATGTAGACACCAAAAATAATATTTATTTAAAAAATACATGTTATTTATTTAATTTAACCTATGTCCCTTATCATAATAAATAATTAAATAAATATTTATTATTTATTTAATTAAAGGTACCCATTTTCCCATATTCCTCTAAAAATCCCCTAACCTTTCTTAAGCTAATTAATCCTTGATTAATTAACTTTATCCCTCTCCTGATCCTCATTATCTGATTCTCCAAATTTTAACTCCATCCCAGTTAATAAACCCATACATAGTTAATTTAACCATTCCTCACTAAATCAATTCATCCATGATTAATTATTTAAATCCCTAAGACCAACCCTGATTACCATTATTTCCTAATTTTCAATTCCTACATCTCACTTAGCCCCACTAACCTCTTACATAAGCCACCCTATCTCTTAAGCAAATTTAATGCCTCTCTTCCCAATGTGTGCTCACACATGTGTGATCACACCTCCCCATTTCAACCCTTTCCATGTTTTCACACTTGTCAAAGGCTAATATTTTTTCATTACTTGATCTGGAAACCCTATCCTTCTTTCAATATCAACCCTCCATTAAGCAATCAATCCTAGCCCTTGGTTCATCTCACCAAATATCTAGCTATTTATCTCTCTCCATATCTCTCTCTATCTCTCCATATCTCTCCATCTCCCTCTCTATCTCCCTCTTTAATTATATCTATATCACCTATCTCTCTAATCTCTCTTATATTTTCTCATACTATCTCTCCATCTCTCTTTGTCTCTTTCTATATCTTTCTCCTTTTGTGTCTCTATCTTTGTATTTTTATTTATTTCTCTTTATCAACTCTCTCTCTAAATTTATTTCTCCTTCCCTCTCTACTTCCATCTCTCTCAACTCTTTCTCCATCCCTAATTCTTCCTCTCCTTTCCCACTTACTCATCTCTATCTCTAGTTCTATATATCTCACCTCTATATCTCCCTCCCTCTATCCATTCCCTCTCTCTATTTCTCTCTCTACTTTTGTCTCCCTATCTAATTTCCCCCCTTACCTCTCCCTCCCTCTATCCTTTCTCTCTCTTTATCTCTCATTCCTTTTTTCTCTTTCCCTATCTACTTTTACATCTCTCTATCTCTCTTTGTCTCTCTCCCTATCTACTTCTCTCTGTCTCTCCATCTCTCTTTATCTCTCTCTCTCTATATATATCTACTCTCTCTATCTCTCTCTAATACTCTCCATCTCACCTCTCTATCACACATCTCTGTCCATCACCTCTCTCTATATTTCTTTCCCTTTCCCTCCCTACTTCTCCTTCCTTGCTTTCCCATTCACTTTGTCTCTCTCTCTCTCTCTATCTCTAGTTATATCTAAATCACCTCTCTCTCTCTCTCCCAACCTCTCCCTCTTTGCTTCCATTCCCTCTCTCCATCTCTCTTTCTCTATCTACTTCTCTCCCTATCAACTTCTCTCTCTTTCTATCTCTCTTAGTCTTTATCTCTATCTCTCCATCTCTCTCCCTCTCCCTCTCCCTCTCTCAAATTCTCTCTATATCTCTCTCCCTCTCTCCCTACTTTTTTCTCTAGTTATACTTATCTCTCTCACCCCTCTCTCTATCTAAATCTCTCTCACCTCTCTCTCCCTCCCCCTATTGGATTCTCTCTCTCACACAATCTCTCTCCCTCTCTTTCTCTCTCTTCTCATCTCTATTTCACCTTTCTCACACTCTATATTTTTCCTATTTCTTTCTATTTAATTTCTCTCTCCCTTCACTTTCCTCTTTCCCTCTCTATTTCCCTCTATATCACCTCTCTCTTCCTCTCTAATTCTACCTATCTTACATCCCTCTCCCTCCCTACCTCTCAATCCCTACTTATATCTACCTCATATCTCTACCCCTCTATACCTCTCCCTCCATCCTCTCTATCTCTCTCTCCTTCCCTCTCTACTATTTATCTAATGTATCACTCACTTCCTCCATCCTCTTGATACTTCTATATATCACTCATCTCCCTCTCTCTACCTATCTTTCCTTCCATATTTCTCTCTCCTAACCTCTCACTAAATTTCCTATGTACTCTTTATCTCCCCTCTCCCTATATACCTACCTCTTCCTCCATCCATAGCTCTCCTTTTCTCTCTACTTACCTCTTCCAACATGAAAATATGGATAGATGGATGGAGAGTGGATATAAAGAGAGGTATATATAGAGAGACATAGAGAGAGGGAGGGTGGGAGACAAATATTAACGAGGGAGTTAGAGAGATGGAGAGGATTTATACATAGAAATAGGGAGGGAATGAGGGAGGGAGTGAGGGAGGGAGTGAGGGAGGGAGTGAGATATAGAGAGAAGTAGAGAGGAGTGGGAGAGAGATAGAAAGAGAGTGATAGGTGAGATAGAGAATATAAGAAAGGGGGAGATAGAAACTATTTAAATCTAAGGTTAACCATGCTCAAATTTATCATCTAGGCATGTGGACCAAGATGTGGGATTGAAAAGTGGCCAGTCATTTTTTTATCCCATAAAAGAGGGAAGATGAGCGCATTATAATAAAATATGCTTATATTATAATATGATCACATTATGGGATTGTATTCTCTCTCTTACTCTCTATCACTCTCCCTCTCTCTTTATCTCTCTCTCTTTATCATGTCTCTCTATGTCACTTTCTCCTTCCCTCTCTACTTCTATCTATCTCACCTATTTCTCCCTTCTTCCCCTCTACCACCATATCTCTCTCCCTCCCTATCTCTCCCTCCCCCTATCCATTCACTCTCTCTCTCCTTCTAAATCCTTATATACCTCTCTTTCTCTATTTCTATCTATCTCACTTGTTTCTCTTCCTCCCTATATCTCCCTCACTCCATCCCTCAATCCCTTACCTCTCTTTTTTTCCCTATTTTCTATCATATGTCTCTCTCTTTACCTTCCTCCTTCTCTCTCTACTTTTCTCTATGTTACCTCTCTCTGTTCTCTCTCCCTCTCTCCATCTGGCTCTCTTTGTATCACTATCTCTCTATCTCTTTATCTCTATGTATCTCTATCTATTTATATCTATATCTATCTCTATCTCTATCTCTATCTCTATCTCTATCTCTATCTCTATCTCTATCTCTCTATCTCTATCACCTATTTCTCTATATCACTTTCTCCTTTCCTCTCTACTTCTATCTATCTTTCCTCTTCATTCCTCATTACTTATCCCTCCCTCGCCCACTCCCCCATCTTTCTCTCTATTTCTATTTATCTTACCTCTCTCCCTTCCCTCTATTTCTCTCTACTTATCCCTCCCTATTTTCTTCTCTCCCTCCATCCCCCCCTCTCTCTCTCTCTCCCCCTCCCTCCTTACCTATCTCCCTAATTTCTTATATACTCTTTATCCAATTTTTTCCTTTATACCTAACTCTTCCTCCAACCATACTTCTCCCTTTCTCTCTCTATCCTTACCTCTTCCCATGTCAAGAGAGAGATGGTTGAAGGGATGAAGTATGGAAGAAAAAATATAAGTGAGAGAGGTAGAGAGGGGGAGATGATAGATAAAGAGAAGTAGAAAGGGAAGGATGGAGGTAGATGTAGGTAAGAAGAGAGAGAAATGTGAGATAGAGTGAAGTAGAGAGGGAGAGAGAGAGAGTAATAGGTGAGATAGAAAAGAGTGGAAAGGGAAAAATAGAAAGAGGAGGAAGGGAGGGAGGGAGTAAGAAATATGGAGAGAGAGAGAGATAGGTGATATATAATTAGAGAGGGAAGGAGATAATGAGAGTGTGTGAGAGAGAGGGAGGTAGATCTTGAGTTTCAGTTAGTGAGAGGTAGAGAAAGATATGGAGATAGGGGAGAGAGAGAAAGATCATTACTGAACTTGGACTAAATATGAAAAATTATAAGATCTTTCAAAACCTAGAATCTACATTGTAACTCATAGATATCTAAATCCATTCTCAAACATCCTAAAATCATATACATGATATAAACATTTTTATTATGTATATCCATAATAAAAATGTCACATATTATAATTTATTTTATTTCATGTATATAGTTTATCCAAAAGAGAAAGAGAAAGAGAAAGAAAAAGATATATATAAAGATAAAGATAAATAAAAATTTCTAAAAAAAATCATAATGTGAACATATTATAACACACTCGTGTTTTATGAATGTAGGGAATGTGTAGGATCATCATGGAAAAAATAGGTCCTTAAGTGGTGAAAAATTTAAAAAATTAGAGTTAGGCAACTTGACATAAAAATTTGAATAAGTTATCTATATTATTTCAAAAATATGTAACAAAATAATTTGTAGAAAATTGAATGTAGTTTCTAAACTACTAGGTTTTTTTTTTAAAATTAAATGTGAAAATTTCAATAGAGTACTTAAATTTCAAAGAAAAAATAAGTAGTTGTATGTTCTGACCACCCTAACCACAATAAAATGATAATATTTTTTATAATATTTTATATATAATTAGAGGACTCATGTCCCGATGTGATGCATATTTTAATAATTTTTCCAAGTAAATAATTAATTATGATTTTTTTATTACAACTTTAAAAAAAATAAAAACTTGTATGTCTGACCACCATAACTTGGTCAAAACTTGATGAAATTCCATTCTTTTTAAATCTTATATTATGTGAAGCATAGAATGTGACACATGTTTTAGATTCAAAAAATGTGATACCGTTTGATAGCTATAGATGTTTTTCAATCAGCCTACCAATCGGACTTTAGTCGTAATTCAAATAGAAAATGAATAATAATTATTTATTAAATTCAAAGTAAAGAATAATTTATATTGGTGGAAAGTTGAGAATTTCCTTTAAAACCATTTTCATTTCATCAATTTTTGGTAAAAAAAAAAGTAGTTAGCCACATACCCTACACATACCCATCATATCGCCTCTTTTTGGCCCATCGTGATCCTGCACATACCCTGTAATCACATAATGAAAGCATGTTATAATGCACTCACATTATTTTTTGCTTTTGAAAATTTCAAACCTTTGGCTTGGATCAAACTTGAGCTTCCAAAACAAAGGTGTGGAGTGACTTTTCAATGTCCAAAGATGTGTTTTTAAAATAGTAAAAAAATTGACATAATCTTGAGTATGCTACCCATAGGTTTGAATGTGTTTCAATGTCAAGTAAAAAAATGTTGTGATAATGTTAATCTCTCTCATATCTCTTATACTGTGTAATTCTTTTCATATTTTGAGTATGTTAATGTTTTCATCTTTAATTTATTTTGAACATTAGTGTATTCATTTTTTATCAAAAACCAATGTGTGTTATTTTTTATTTTTTATTTTAACCATTCATGGAAATTTCAAGTAAATTACACTTTTAGAAACTATACTTCATTTTGCACATATTAAAAAATTAATTTTGACCAATTTTTAAAAATATTAGGGGGAGAAAACTCAATTTTCTTTTATTTTCAAGATGTATCCACTTTTAAAATTAGTAAAAAATCATATATACATTCAAAAATTTGTAGAAAATTTGGGTATAATCTACATGGTGTTAGCTAATTTCTCATTAAAGCAATTTTTAAAATACTAAATATGAGTTAACAGTTTAGGGGGGGGGGAACACTAGAAACTATGTTATGTCTTTTTAAAAAACAAGACCACTTTGTGTGGCCCCCCTTTTCAAACCACTTAATCTCTACCATTTTTTTAAAAACTAGTAGTATAGAAAGTAGATTTAGAGCACTACGACTCTTTATTTGTTGCATCTTAATGTTTTTGAGTGTAATTATCTTCAATTTCTCACCCAAGATCAATTTTTCTTGAATTCAAAAAAAATGTTCCCACTTAAGACCCCTTGTTTGGTCCCCCATGATAGTTTTACACTTACCCATATCAACAATCAATAAGGATGTGTATTCTTGGAAATGGTTGATTCTTCTTCTCATGTCAATGATGTTTCTTTTTCTTCAAAAAGTTACCTTCTCATTTAGACAATATTCATAGTGGGGACTCTCCTCCTCTATTTGATTTGGAGACACATTATGGGATTAGATTCAAAATTATAACTAAACTTGGATATAATGGAAACAATTTAGGGTTCATGCAATAAAGAGCTAAGGTCCCTATAAAGCTTACACCACAATTTTTCAAAGAGGGCTTAGGTTACCAACCTTTTCCTTTGTCTATATCCCCTCATATATTGTATCAAATATCTATATCTTCTTCTTTTGGGAAGTCAAACATTTCTTCACAAGAGAAAAGATTGCTTCTTTCTCCTCATCCTTTACCTAAGAAAAGCATATTTTGTTGAATCTTGTCCAAGCCCACTTGATTACTCTTCCTCCTCCAACAAATAAGAAATATAATAAACATGATCAAACCAATCCTTATTTTTTTGCATATCACTAAGTTCTTTGCCATTCCACCAATGAACTTCAAGCCTTGAGAGATAAAATACAACTTCTTAGATCTAGTGCTATAACTCATCCATATGTTGATGCACATGTTGGCTTGTAGTGCAACAAGTGACATTGGTTTTCACCCTTGTCCCATTTCTTCTAAATAATAAGCTTACTTCCATGGTTTTTCTCATCACTATGTGACATTTGTATCTCTTTATGGACCTTATCATTTTCATTCATGGTTGTATAATCTTATGTGCAATCCTACTTCATCTATGGTAGAAAAACAATGGTAGCTAGCATGGTTATCCTCACCTACACACAAGGGTAATGATAAAGGGTTTTGGAGGTGTATATCCTTATTTAAGATTCCCTTCCTTCTTTCTTTTCCCCTTCTTTTCCTTAAAACATCAACATAATGTTAGCCACATTTTTTAACTCGTAGAATTTTAATTTTTTTTAATAAAAAATATTATGCCAAGTTTCTCCTAGTCACAAATGGTCCTCTTATTGCTCACAAGTTGTCATTCACCAGTCTAAGGTAAAATTTATTGTCATCCTTGTTTCAATCCTAAGAAGCAATAATGAAAGTTACAAAAAGTTACAAAAACAATCAAATTTGAAAATATATTAGATATGGTGAAAATTACTTTTATGATAATGTTCCTGCTATCATTTTTCCTAATGTGGAAAATTTTTAGCTTACAATTCCTCTCTATAGATGAGATATTAGAAAAGTTCAATTTTCTATGATGTGACTTATAAAACCAATTAAATTTTATTTTATGTGAAAGTTGGTACAAAACATTTTGGAAGAGAGATTCTTGGCATCGTCATTAATGATGTGGAAATGTTTTTCTATGAAAATATTAATCTAGGAGAATGCTATAGATATTTAACTCCATTCTCAGGGTGATTAATTTGTTGGGTTGATTTATAAGGTTTACTAGAATAATGCCAAAACACCCTTCAAATTTGTGAAATATATATTAGATTCAAATCCACATAGGATTGGCATTAGAAAATTGAGCATTATTATTTTTGCTAAACACAAATATGAAAGTTCACAAGTTAAGGACATTTAAAGCCATAAAGTCATTTTAAAATTTTAATGAAAGGAAATCCTCCCATATCAGTACCTTAATAAAAGTTAACAAGTGACTTCACATATTTTACATAATAATGAAGTGGTGCAGGAGCACCTAAAGCATGTATTTGCAAAAAATTATCATTTGAAGTTTGGTTATAGGAGGGACTAGGAATTAGGGGTAATTTGAGTCATTTTATGTTAGATAAGTTCTTTTAAGACCATCATTGATGTAATTGGGGGTTTTAGTGTTAGTTTGGTTCAAAAACACAAAAAGTTGCATAATAATGTAATTATTGTCAACAAATTGTCAAAAAAATGCAAAATTGAAGAATATGAAGGGTCTAGGTAGTTGTATGGTCAATTATAGGCATTTCATGGGTATTTTTGGATTGGAATATGTATAAATGACCTCTTAAAGTCTCAAGGAAGGTTGTTGAAGAATTCTTGGAGAAGAATTCAATCAAAGAATACAAATTTCAATTAATTTTTTGAGTTTTTATTTATTTTCTACCTATGTACGGTTTTGTACAACAAGGTTTGGATTCTTAATGGTTTGAAAATGTATTAATAAGGTTTTGGCCTCATCAAAAATTCATTTTTGAGGACTTTTAATGAATTTAGAGCAACCTAAGGACTGATTCCTTGAGACTGGTCAAAAAAGGGAATTAATGTTTTGAAGGTTAAAATGTAATGAACATGCCATTCCACCTTTTGTAGTTACTGTAATTGGGTGGAATTAGCCTTGTTAGTTTATAATTAGTTCTAGGAAGGTTTGATTGAGGTTGGGAAAGCTTTGAGAGAGAACTCCACACTGCCCTGTGGTAAAAACTGAGTTTTAGGCCTTAGAATCAAGGCTAGAAAGAGTGAAATGATGCTTGGGGAAGAATAAAAGGTAGAATCCCTTGAAATTTGTGTTATTGGAAGTATTTAGTGATATCTAGAAGGTCTGAGTGAGTAGAAGTGGTCAAATGTGTGAGGAAGGTTGAAACCCTAGCTGGAAAAGGGTGAAAACAAGTGAAAAATAATGGTTTTGTGAAGGAAGTGTGTATGAATCAAGAGGGAAGCATAATTTAATGTTTTTTTGAGTATGTTTAGGTAAAATTATGGAGGATTAAAGTGGTTTCAAGCTTGAGAGTGGTCTAGAAATAGGAATTTCAATAAGCCCTAGTTGGAATGGTAAAAAGAGAAGGTTTTGAAGAAATAAGCCTTAATATGTGTATGGTGCCTTGAAAGTTGATGAATCATATGTTTTGAGGGTAGTTCTAAGACTTTTTTGTGGTTTTCAGAGTTTTTGATAAGTTTAGAGACAATGTCCTTTGGAAAATAGGGCTAATTGCAGCTCATTTTAGCATAGGTGGTCAATTTGGGTATTGATGGTCTAAATAACCCTATGGTGGATTGGAGATATGATTTGTAGTAGGATAACAGGTCCCTAAAAGTGTAATCCATTTGTGATTTTGGGTGGTTTATTATGAGGAAAGATCAAAAAATAGGTCTTGGAATCCTACTAGGTGAATGGAAGCTTGAATGGTGAAAGTGCAAAAAAAAGTTCTTGATGCTTTGAAAGTGAGTTAGCCTTGTTGGATTGCGAAATTTAATCTTGTTAAATTCCTCTTGGTTTCTTGGAAAATATTTGAAACAATAAGAGTGTGTTGGAGCCTCTAGGTGCCTAGTTCACTGAAGAGACAAATTGGTGCTTTGAAAGACCTTTTGAAGATCAAATTGTGGATTCATGTTACAAGATGGTTGATGCCATCCCTACCACTACATCATGAAGTGAATTTTTAATGCCAATCATAAATGTAAATTGAATTTGATCGACAATTTTATTGAAGTTCACAACTTCTACTAAAGCATCCATAGGAAATAAAGATTAATGTTTTCTTAACTTGGAGTTCATTGACAATAACTTGTGAAACAAAGAAAAAATTTAAATTGATATCCAATAAATGGGATGGTATAATGGACCTATTTTCCTTTATTACATTAGGAAATGAGATCCCCACAAAGGATTGACTTCAAGGCCCTTAGCTGAATCAACTAACTGAAAATGAAAATAGAAAATGAACTCAATTATGCCCATTCCAAATTGAATCATAAATTTGAAGCATAATACAGATAGAAACCATAAAGTTTTACTAGATCTAGAAATGGCAGAGTGATGTGTACCTGTCACCAAAATGCAGTTTTTCAAGGGTTCCTAGGAATCATTTTCCCATGGAAGAATGGATCTCTTTGCATAGGTTTGTCTTAGATTTTAGGATCCTCTGGTGTGATTCTATAGCTTCTATTTGATCCAAGTTTCAATGTCGGACAGTTAGAAATAAAGTTTGTAGGTGAGTTTTGTTTGCATTGACAACAATGTTGACAACTTTTTGCAACATTGCAACTTTGAGGTCCTCAACCCTTCTTCAACCCATAAACTTAAACATTACAAGGTGACATTAAAATTTGAATTTTGGGATATTAATGTACCACCAAAAACATATTTTTAATTTTGTTCGAAAGGCCTAGGGAGGACCCATTCACACATGGGTGAATGAGTCCCAGGTCCCTATTCTTGGAACACACATTTCTCAAGGTAATTTCATATGTGTTACCAATAATTTTTGTTGACTTTTCCCTTTGGAAAATATAATTTATTATTCTTATTTAATTCCAATTTAATTGAGGGGACCCAAACAAAGTGTGTAAATCTAAAGGAGTACATTTCCCTAAACTACGTTTCCCCCCCTTTTAGTGAGAGGATGACCTTGCATCAAACTCACACTAAAGTAGACAATCAAGAGAGGTCTAATTATACAATTGTTGGAAAGATATGATGATTGTGTTGTTAGGAATTGCATGCAAAAAATATCAATTAAATGCAAATAAAGATCAAATAGAGGAATGAAAAACACAAAAATAATAATAGCAAGAAACAATATTTAATGTGCTTCACCCCAACTTGGGCTACATCCACCAACAAAGAGTCCAATATTATTATCCAATAAATCAAACTGATTACAACCAGTAATCCTTGCAACTCAATACCACTGCAAATGCTATAATGCAATGTCAATAGAAACCCTAACCCTTAGCCTTTTATCAAGAATTATGCTAGTTACAAAATAGGATTTTTTTATGTTGGCCAATAGAAAAAAATCACTCCTAAAACCTTTATAAAATAATAAAAATTGTGAGATGTTTTAGGGGCACTAGCCCTGAGCCCCCACGGGGGTGCTACTGCTCAACCATGCCCTATATCGCAACAGGGAGCGCACTAGGGGAACTTCCCCTAGACCTCACAATGGGTGCTACCCCTTGACCCCATCTTGTGGGTGTTGCCCCCATACCCTCATTGAATAATTTAGGGGGAAACCACGCCAATAAAAGTGGGGAAAATTTAACCTCTGAGTGTGATTAGGCTTCATATACGAACAATCTCCCACTTGGAGACTGATCAGACTCCACCTGATATCATCTCCCACTTGGAGACTGATCAGACTCCACCTGATATCATCTCCCACTTGGAGACTGATCATAACATTGTTGACCCTGTAGCTCCCACTAGAAATAAGCACCTTAGACCCTGTTGTTCTGATTTTATTGTTTTCAATCTTGAAGACCAATCGAAGCTAAAGAGGAGCTCAACTTTTCCCTTGGCACTACCTTTGTAAACATATCTATTGGATTTTCATCTATATGTATCTTTTCGAACCTTAACTATCCATCATCCAACACCGAATGAATGAAGTGATACCTCAACTATAAGTATTTTGTCTTTGAATGCAAGGAAAAATTATTTGTAAGATGTATGACACTCTGGCCATCTATAAACAAATAATTGTTGGCCTTTTGTTTTCCCAATTCTTCCATGAAATATTATAGCCATATCATTTCCTTGCTTGCCTGTGTTGTAGCTACATACTCTACCTATGAGGTGGATAAAGCAACCACCTTTTGTAACTTGGAGATCCAACTCACCACTATCCCACCTACAGTAAAGACATAACCTGTAGTACTCCACCTGGTATCAATATCCCCTGCCAAATCTGAGTCTACATAACCTACTGAATCAGTATTAGAGCCCCTATTGGCCCGAGTATGTGTGGGATCATGATGGGCCAAAAAGTGGCGATATGATGGGTATTTGTAGG